>CANXYI010918656.1:0-16262 GCA_948208565.1 Hura crepitans | reverse complement strand
GCTAATTGACCTAAGGCTTTGACCACTTTCTGCCTATAGTCTCTAGATGACATCAGTAGGTCCCATATACTAATGTTAGCTTGAGTTTTCTTCAATTGCTTTAATACCACTTCATGCTTGTCCTCTTTAAGTTCAAGTTCTTTTTTAGGTAGGATCCAACTGTTCTTCTCTACCCTCTCAACTACTTCTCCCTCAACCTAAATTGGTTCTCTCTTACCCTGTTTGAAATCCTCATATAAGGATTCATCCTAGAAATTCTTATTCTCCCTAACCTCATAATCACTCTCACTATCATAGAAACTAGTTATAAAGATAGATTCACTCACCCTCACTCTCGTTTCTATAGCTGGGTCAGACCTATATATTTCTCTAAGTACATATTTTTCAAGTAATCTAAATTTAAGGAGGCAAGAAGTGTGGTGTTTGGGTAATGGGTTTGATGAGGTCTCAGGATCAAAGATCTGTTTCAAATCAATTAGGTCTTAGATAGCTATCCTGAGGTATTTGCAGTTGTTAGTGAGATAACCATTTTGTTAAGGATAAGCATAATATTGATCATGCCTATGATTGGGCAGAAATGGTCCATTAAACGGTTGATGTGGAATTAGCTATAACTTCCTCTCTTTAGTGAGCTTCTTTAGACACCATGATAGGGACTTACCTAAGTCAGAATACTTATGACCTTGAACTACATGCACTTCAGCTGTCTTGGTAGAGGCTTTAGAATTACCACTTGCAAAAGTGGGGTTATTGTTTGCTCTCTTATACCCCTTATTTTGATAACCCACTTTGAGGTTATTGGCGACGTCTTTAAGTTGTTCCCAAGTAGTAATACCCTTAGCAGTGAGCCCACTATTCATATAACTATTAGCATTCCTGATAAACATCTTAATCTGGTTAATGTCTTCTATTTTATTTCTCATCTGTAGGATCTTCTCCCTCTACCTTTGTAAGCAGTCAGAAAATCTTTCATTTGGCTTTTATTTTATCAGTTCTAGATCCTTCAAAGTGATCTCCACACTTGCATTGTTAGTGTACTGCTTGTTGAATGCCCTTGCCAACTTATTCCAGTCTTTCTTAACCCTTCTTTCTTGATAATGATACCAATCAAGAGCTTGGCTCGTAAGAGATATGCTAAATAGGCTTATAATTTGTTCTTCTATTAGATGGGTGGCCTTCATAGCTATGGCATAATACTTCAAATAGGTGTAAAGATCAAAGGTTCCATCAAATTTGCTAAGGTAGGGCATCTTAAACTTATGAGGCATCGAGCGATCAGGCTTTAGACTGATGTCATCTAAGTTAATGTCTTTGCCCCTAGTCACTAATCCGGATATAGCCTCTATTTTCTCATTCAACTTTTTTAGCTAGTCATTCTATGCTGCCTTAGGAGAGGGTACCCTATTATAGGCCTTGACCACTTGTGGCACTTCATCGTTGGAAGATTGGTCATCCTTTGCATTATCTACTACTTCCTTACCTTTATAGGTACATGAGGTTTGTCCTACCTCTTATGGATTTTGTATGTTGGATAGAGCATTTGTAACAACTACCATCATCCTTTTTTTCCATTTCTGCAATTGCCTCTGTGAACATGGCTTTGGTCATGTATTCATTAGCATAAATTATTCGTCACTTAGGTTATATAGGTACTTTTGTGCTAATGCTATTGAGGTGTTTACCTACTCTTTTCAACTATGTAGTGAGTGAAAGATTAATGGTGGCTATCAAAATAAAAGGTTAGGTGTGATACATATTCAACATAAACAATGCAAAAATGCAAATGATACATGATATGTAATGCATGATAGTGATGTAGCAAAGATAACCACATGTAATAATCCCTTCAACCTTATTTCACCTATACTCATGGCCTTAGTCATTCTTCTTAGGTGGGCTTACCTAAGCATCATCGGGGGATGCATAAGTTTGAACATAGGCTTAGTTAGGCTTAATGACCTCTTATACTTAAAGTGCAAGCGATTACAATAGCCTACGACATTTACGTCCTATTTGATGTGAAATTGGGTTATGCCCATCTCAGATAAAAAGGTATGATAGGCTTGCCCCCACTTCAAATGAGATTAAACAAAATAAGCCTATATAGCAATCAAATGCAATCATAATCTCTTGGGGTCATATAACCTAGGGAAAATAGCTAAGCTTATCTATATGGGCTCATGGCTTTAGTAAAAAAGGCTAAGTGGCTCCCACAACCAGAGGTCCCTCCTAATAGGTCTTTCAGATCAAGGATAATAACAACCAATTAGTTCACCTTTTTATATACTTGAAGGCACGAGGCTTATGAGTGATGGATATGCTAGCACTTCTCTATTATTGAGTGAAAAATGGAGTCATGGTTCAGAACACCAACCATGGTAAAAGGGACACAATTTTAAGAAAAGTGTAATGCATGAGACTGATAAAAATTAGAATATTTGGATGACATATTATTTAGGCACTTTTAGATTAAAATTTCCTAGTCCCTAATGTAGTCACCACTATAAAGATAATGATATTTTTACCGGGGATAAGAGTGGTTAGTGCAGTTACCACCTAGCCTCTACACTAAGACCTCTGATCTTCTGTACTAGAAAGGTTCAACATTTTAGATCTTATTTATGCCTTTATAATATGTTGTCCATGTATATTATAATATTTATCAATCTCTTATCAAATAAGCACGTATTATATTTAAACATCCATGTCACCTTTTCATGTAAGAAAATAAGTAAAATTACAAGGATTAAAAGGTATAAAATTATATAAGTCATACATCTAAAAACTACGCTACTGATTAGTTACAACGTGGCCTAACAACTACCTGTAATTCTATAGGAATTGGTAGCAATTGACCAACTCCTATCTCTAGGAGATTGGCCTTTATAAAAATAGTTATTTATGTGATTTTTGATTAAGGAAAACCTTAAAGTAAATTTTATTATGAAAACACCGATTAATTAGGTAGATGAATCATTTAATACGAGCATTGAGTAATTGGCATGTAAAACAAGTTAATTACCTAACTATTACAACCCAAAATAATCTAAAACACATAATAGGTATATAACTAAAAGAAATATAATATAGCCTTAGAATGGTCCTACTTTTGCATTGCTTAGTTCGTGCTGACCTTGTAAAGGTCTAGTCTTAGTCTGTGCAGACTATCTTTAGGGAATGGCTAGGTCCATCCCGATTTTCAGTCTAGTGATCAGACCTAATCATAACTCAAAAGATGACAAATCCAAATAGCATTAAACTAAGAGCATATAAAGGATAACATAAAAAGGACAAAGATATAAACACATTTAAAGCTTATAAATCAAGAACAATTATTTGCATAAACAAGGCAAAGCTAAATAAACATAATATAATTTATCACCTATAAGTCCATGCGGACTACAACCCTCGTGATAGGGAGTCAGTATGGACTACTTGATATTTCTCTTCATGATAATGCATATTTTCATGCATAATGTAATTGTGTTAACATATGTAGACAAACAAGATCACATAGCTTATGACGGGACATTTAAAATACTAATTCATGTTTACTGGATGTATGTTCATATGGACCAACTTATCATATTCATATAAGAAATATAAGTCTATGCAGACCTTAACATGCTTTTAATTAATAAATCTAAGTTTGTGTAGACCTTATCAAGCTCACAATCAAGTCTATTTAATATAAATAATCACAGCAGAATGAACAAAGCATGACAATGATAAATATTGCAATAGTAAACTTCTTATAACAATAACCTACTCCTTATGATCTAAAATGGGGATAACAAAGTATGACCTCACTTATAATCAACTTTAGAGATCATAAGCCTATAAAAGTAGCAAGAAAGGTCTGATGGACCTCAAATATTACTTGAACAAATGTCTTCTTCAAGTAATAGAACAAGTGTGTGGAAATTTGGAAGGAAAATAGGGATTAATTGGTCAGATGGATGTGTAATTATTTTTGAATGCTCAAATCTAATCTGTGTACTAAGAAAAGTATATTTTTCAACCTCCTTCTTCTCTTTGATTAAAGAGAAATATTTATAATTTTAGGTTTTAGGTTCTTCCCATTTAGAGAGGAGTCCCAATCCTAATAGCATTTTGAATCCTAAATTGAATAGGAAGAATTCTACTTCTAGAAAGCTTCATCCATTGACAAGTCCATGCAGACTTATTTGTACTAGTCCGTGCAGACTAAGTTTAAGTGCACTAGTCCGTAGGATTTATGGGCTATGTTTTGGGCTATTTTTTAAATTTAGTCCATATGGACATTATCTAATAGGTCCGTGAGGACCTATTTTCTAAAAGCTTGTGGCATGCTTGATAGTCTATCTCTAGCTATCATCATAAGTCAAGAGTGAGGTGTCTATAGTTATAAATATGCCTATCATTGTATATCAAAATATTGTGAATTATGTTATGCATATAAATGGATTTCATATGGTATAACAATAATGCTTTTGAGCATATGTTATTTTAATTACACCATTAAGCATTGCTTAGTGCGTCATTTGTTTATGATTTATAGGTAAGAAAACTACTTTTTAATACTTGAAGCCTCTGGATATCAAGAATTGTCAAGAGAAGGCTATTCTTTTGGTAAAGATTGTATATATATTTATAATAGTTGTGATGTATAGAATGCACTCAAAATTTGTAATGTAATGGGATGGGCCTAAATTGTATCTAAATTGTAACTTAATGTTCTTTTTGGATTTGAAATTGTCTAAACAATTATTAAACTATTTGTTTGTGTGCAGTGCTATACGATATCTCTTCCTGAGTTTAAGATATCTTGTGTTTGTGTTATGTGTTTTTAGAGTGATCAGAGGATCATGAGAAGTTGTAAAAGTGTTTAAAATGTTTATAGAAGTGTATTATCTTATGTAGGTTACTATTAAAATTTGGGATAATGCCTAGTATAGCCGTTATGCTATCGAAATTTTGGCATGAGGATTTCCAGTTTTGAATATGTAACACTGTCTAAAAAATGTTTTTATGAACTTGTATTTTCACACATAATGTTTTTAATAAGAATATTTTATAATATGGGTATTAGAATTAGTTTAGATATATCGATATGCATGCATACCTTAGTCAGGTTCAGCAATCAGTTGGTATCTAGACTCGGTAAGGGGTGTCACATTTGGTGGTATCAGAGCTCTAATTTAGCCATTGCTACTAACATTTGAGTTTAAATTCTACATCACTTACTATTAGATATTAAGGCTTATCAAAATTGCTTCTTACCTATAGATACGATAAGTGCTTTGACACAAGGTTGTGAGGATAAAGTCAAAAGTCATACTTTGACTGCTATATTGCCTAAGGCTATAAGAGTTAGGTTTATGTCTGTAAGTGTAGCAAGACATATATCATCCGCAGGTTAAGCTCTACTAGTGTTCTTATAGAAGATGTTTAGCTATTGAGGCAAGATACATCTACTACTCCTCTGCCACCACCACCATAGCTAGAAGTACAATTAGCTCTCCAGAAAAATTATTTAGAGAGGATGAAGAAGATAAGGGTTAAAGACTTTAAGGGCGAGGGAGAAGTGACTCTTAGGAAGGCAGAGTATTGGCTTGATTGCACTAAGAAAATCATGAAATAGATATGGTGTACTCCAATAGAGAAAGTAATATGTGCTTCTTCACTCTTGCAGGAAAAGGCATCTAAGTGGTGGGAGGACATTATTGAGTATAAGTTAGATGACCAAGTGACATAGGAGTTCTTAATAGAATTCCATAAGAAGTACATCATGGAGGACTACCTCGATGATAAGAGGGAACAGTTTATAGATCTAAAGTAAGACTAGAAGGCAATAGGTGAATATGAGAAAGTGTTCATCGTGCTTAGTAGATATTCTAAGGATTCCATCACTACTGAGGTAAACAAGTGCAAGAGGTTTGAGAAGGGTCTATATGTAGAGGTTAAGTCTCAAATGGTAATGATGAAGATTAAGGATTTCTCTCAGTTAGTGTTAGTTTACAGATCTACTGAGGGTGTGCAGAAAGAGAAAAAAGAGTTTTACCAAAAAAAGAGATCAATCGATCTAGAAGCATCCAGTGCTACTCCACAGTCAGGGAAAAAGTACAAGAGTTTTCAGTCTAGTTTTACTCAATAGTCCAAAAGAAAAGTCAGTCATAGAAACCAGCTTAAAATGGAAAAAGGAAATCTAGGCAATAACAATCTCAAGCTACCTGTACATTAGGATTAGTGGGCAAGAGATATTCAGTTCCTTAGTGTTAGAATTGTTTCAAGTGGCACAAGGGAGAATGTTAGAGGAAGTCAAGTGTATGCTTTGATTGTGGATAGTCGGGTCATATACAATAGAGTGTGGGTTAAAGATTAGTACCTGCACTTATTAGATGCTAGAAGGGAAGTCAAAGAGAAAAAGCTGAGGGAGCTTAAAGAGAAAGATCAGAGTCTCGACATGAGCACAGAGCACCTAATCATCAGTATACCATTAAAGATTGAGAGGATGTTAATGAGCTAGACGTCATAGCTGGAACATTTCTCCTCTTTGACTTTCCTATTTTAGCATTAATTGATCTAGGGTCTACACATTCATATGTTTACACATCACTGGCACATGACTAGGGGTTAGTTTTATAACCACTTGACTTAGAGTTCATGGTTAGTAACCCCATAGGCTAGCATGTGGTTATTAATGTGACACCCCTTATTAGATTCCTGAAGAAACCAAATAAGTGGTGCACTTCCCGTCAAGCATAATTAAAAACATAATAAATCAAGTTTAATCTATAATTTTGGCTCTATTATTCACGTGCTAGGTAGTTAATTTAATTATAGTCCCAAAATCATTTTTAACAGGATAGTTATAGGTCATTTTACCTATTTGCAATGGCTATTTTAGGTTCACTTTAGGTCATTTTTTAGTGCCAATTGCACTTATGATCATCCATTTCCATAGGCATATCAATTTGCCATACAAATGGCTTCCAAGCCAAGTTACACAAACATCACATGTTAGGTCCCTTTAATGTACAATTTCATGCTTGAAATAAGTCAATTTAGAAGTCCACTTTTCATGCCTTTTTAAGCCAATTTCAAGTTTAATTTCTCAACCTTTTCCTATCCTTTTAAAGTTACCCATATGTTATTCATTTCATGCCATTCAAAGCATTCACATTCACCTAAATCGTGCCATATGAATAATAACAAATTCATGCCACAAATGTCATGCCATTACACACACATGTGCTAGTTAGGCCATACCTCATTTTCATACTAATTTACCTTGCAAAGCTCTCAGCTAAAAGCCTTAATTTTCCTTCCACGTGCTTTTAATCACATTCAAGCACACATGTACACATTTATCCATCACATAAGCATGCCTGCACACACATTATGCCTTAGCCATGCAAACTAAGCCAACATACACTATGATTATGCCTCAGCCACATTACACACACATAACCTTTATTCGTCAATCTCTTTACCTACACCGAACATGTAATCAATGGCAAGCCATATACCATACTATATTCCAAATACTCAAGCCATACACTTAGCCTACCCACCTAACAACCTATCAAACAAAAGGAAACACACACTAAAATATATAATTCTCATGACATATCCATACATTTCATGCATCTTTCATGTCATATACCTTATATATCATGCCAAACCACCTAAACAAACTACACACACATAACCTTACCTAAAGCTTTTAGCCAAAAGGACATCTTGCCTTTCCACACATTCCTTTCCTCAAATCAACATTCCAACCATGCCTTACAAAAAAAAATTAGCCTAATTATGTAACTAAAATTCTAATTCACACGTATTAGAAAGAATTCACACCATTTCCATACAAGGAATCCTGGCCTATCACATACAAATTCCATTACTCATGCTTTAAAGGCCTTAAATTCACTTACCTCACTATTAAAGAAGTTGAATGCTTCACTTCAAGCTTGAAAGAGACCACCAATTCCTTACTTCTTCTTTTACCTCATTCATGCTAACATCCCTTCAAAAATTCACCAAAAATACACACACCTCTAAATTAAATTCCAATCATTATAGGTGTTCTTAGAATCAACAAATCCCCTAGGAAATAAATTAAAAAGGGTTGAAATACTTACTCACCAAAAGTTTCCCTTTTAGTTCTCTTTAATGCACACCTTATCTTCCTTGAATTTTCTTACACTTTAAAGGCTTTTATGGCTTCTAACACCTTCACAAGTTAATTTCTAACACAATTAGGGGATTTATGGTGATAATTGGCAAGGGAAAAGCTTACTTAAAGCAATGAAAATGGTAGTGAGAGGCTAAAAAATGGTATTGAACAGCAAAGGGAATATAGAAGAAGGAGAAGGGAGAAGGTTAATGGATATGGCCAAGTGGCCAGTTTGGTGGCAAATAGGGGTTTATATAGGTGGTGAGGTGGCATAGATGGAGCCTATAGGCCACCTGAATAACTTGAAAATGCTCAATTTCGATAGAAATTTTGGGGAATTTTAAAAAATCACTCAAACCTCTAAAAGTTGTCACATTTGTTTTAAAAGTCCTCGATTATTCCATTTAGAGGCTTATAAAATATCACGACCAAATTCCACTGATAAGATAGTTAACCAATTGCCTCAATTTTTGTGTAAAACCCTAAAATTAAGAAAATTTACAAATAACCTCAAAATTCAAAAAAAAAATTTCTCCAATGGACACAAGGGAATTTTAACCTTAAGGTATGGCATTTTGAGGTCTATCTAGGCACATCCCATGTCATTCCTAGCTTGAATCCATCTGAGCATATAGCTCACTATATTATAGCCTAAAATAATTTATTAGTTCTGTTAAATCTTTAAATTATGTTAATTTTATCATTTTATGGCCCCTCGAAGTTTCTTGACTAGTACCCCTACCTCGAGCCTTGTAAAAGTGATCGAGCACTTCAAGAACACTTTTTTGCCTTAGTACTACTATTTACGGAGCCTCGATGGGCATTACAATTCTTCCCCTCTTAAAAAATTTTTTCCTCAAAATTACCTGGAGTAAATAGATATGGGTACTAAGCCATCATCTGCTCTTTAGGCTTCCATATAGTTTCTTCTACATTGTGGTGCCTCTAGAGGTCTTTAACTAAAGGAATAGCTTTATTCCTCAACTACTTCACTTTTTTGGCTAGTATTTGTATTGGTTCAATATTGAGACATGAAAACACATCATGAATCTATAAAAATTTAGATGGCAAAGCTAACCTGTATGCTAGAGGTCCCACTCTCTCTATGATCTCATATCGTCTAATGAATCTAGGGCTCAACTTCCCCTTTTTCCCAAATTTGAGAACTTTCTTCCATAGGGACACCTTTAAGAATACTTTCTCACCAATAGTATACTCAATATCCCTCCACTTCATATTAGCATAGGATTTCTATCAGTTGTAGCTTTTAGTCTCTCCTTAATCACCTTAACCTTGTCTTCTGCATCTCTAATCAGATCAACCCCTGATATCTTATGTTCCCTAATCTCACTCTAGTACAAAGAAGTTTTACACTTTTTGCCATATAATGCTTCATATGGGGCCATACCTAAACTAGTCTGATAGCTATTGTTGTAGGTAAACTCAGCTAGAGATAAATATTGATCCCAATTGCCTTTAAAATCAATGGCATAGCTGCATAGCATATCTTCAAGCACTTGTACCACCCTCTCTAACTATCCATCTGTCAGACGGTGAAAGGCTATACTGTAGGTTAATCTAGTGCTTAAAGCTTCATGCAACTTCTTTTAAAACTTAGAAGTGAATCGGGGATCTTTATCAGAAATAATTGCCATAGGTACATTATGAAGTCTAACAATCTCATCAATATATAGTTTAGCCAACTTTTCCAGCGAGTAATCCATTCTAACAGGGATAAAGTGAGTTGTCTTGGTCAATTTGTCAATAATCACCCACACAGCAACACATTTGCCTCTAGTCATAGGCAATCCTATTACAAAATCCATTGTTATCTTTTCCCACTTCTGCTCTAGTATTGCTATAGGATGCAGCAATCTAGAAGGAACCTAATGCTCAGCCTTTACCTATTAACATGTTAGACATCTAGCAACATACTCTGCCATGTCTCTCTTCTTACCTGATCACCAATATAGAGGCTTCAAGTCCAAATATATCTTAGTAGTACTAGGGTGCATAGAATGAGTAGCTTTATGAGCCTCATTTAGTATCTATAACCTTAAGTCATCTGTACTAGGTACACATAACCTGCTTTGATAATAAAGACATCCATCTTCTCTCAAATTAAATCTCGGTGCCTTCTCCTCTTAGACTTTACTTACTAGTTGCATTAGTGACTCATCTTTACCTTGGGCTTCTTTTATCTGTTATCTAAAGTCTAGTTTAATCTGTAACTCAACAAATACAACATTCTCCTTGGTGTACTACAATCTAGCATTCATAGATCTCAAAATCAATATGAATTTCCTATTCAATGCATCTGCTACCACATTTGCTTTTCTTGGGTGATAATTTATTAAGTAGTTATAATCCTTAATTAGTTCTAGCCGTCTTCTTTATCTCAAGTTTAATTCTTTCTATGTCAAAAGGTATTTTAGACTCTTATGGTTAGTGTAAATGTAACATTTCTCACCATAAAAGTAATGCCTTTAAATTTTCAAGGCAAAAACAATAGCAGCTAGCTCCAAGTCATGAGTAAGATAATTCTTCTCAAGTGATTATAATTGTCTAGAAGCATAAGCTACCACCTTTCCTTTTTGCATCAGTAGACAACCCAAGCTATTAAGTGAGGCATCATTATACACTACAAAGTGTTTACCTTATTTAGGTTGAATCAGGATAAGAGCTTTTACCAACATATTTTTCAACTTCTCAAAACTGGCCTGACATGCGTCATCCCACTTAAATTTCACATTCTTCCTAACCAATCTAGTTAAAGGAGCTGCAATCAAGGAGAATCCCTTTACAAGCCTTCTATAATACCCCAGTTAATCCTAAGAAACTATGTATCTCTATCACATTCCCCAGAGGTTCCCACCCTAACACTACCTTTACCTTGCTAGGGTCTACCTTGATGCCTTCTGCTGACACTATCTGTCTTAGAAAAACAACTTAAGTTTACCAAAAGTCACACTTACTCAGCTTGGCATACAATTATCTCTCTCTCTCTCTTAGAGTTTATAACATAACCCTGAGATGTTGTTCATGTTCCTCCATAGTCTTAGAGTATACCAAAATATCATCAATGAATACTACTACAAATTGATCCAGGTAAGGTTGAAATAATATGTTCAGTAAGTCTATTAAGGCTGCTAAGGCATTTGTGAGACCAAATGGCATCACCAAGAACTCATAGTGCCCACATCTAGTTTAAAATGTAGTTTTAGGAATATCAGCTTCCTTAACTCTCGCTGATGGTATCCAAATCTCAAGTCAACCCTGGAAAATACACCTACAACTCTCAACTGACCAAAGAGGTCATCTATTTTAGACAAAGGATATTTGTTTTTCACTATCACTTTGTTCAGTTGTCTGCAATCAATACATAGCTAAAGCGAGCCATTTTTCTCCTTTACAAATAACACAAGTGCTTCCCAAGGTGAAACATTAGGTTTAATAAAACCCTCGTCTAAAAGTGCCTATAATTGCACCTTCAATTCTTTCAGCTCAGCAGGTGTAATTTGGTAAGGAGTAATAGAAATAAGATTTGTACTAGGATACACCTCAATTTCAAAATCAAGCTCTCACTATAGAGGCAAACCTGGCAACACTATAGGAATCTATTCAAGTATTGAGGTAGAAGCATCAGTGTCAATGACATGGGCTAAGTAAGCTTTGCACCCTTTTTGGATGAGTTTCCTTGCTATAATAGCTGAGATGAGGTTATTCACATAGTTTCTCTCACCCACAGTTGTCATTGTCTATCCTTTTATAGTTTGGAAGGTCAGCCTCTTGCTTTTACAGTCAAGTATAGCTCGATGATTTGATAACCAGTCCACTCCCATAATCAGATCAAACTCATAAAAGTCAATCCAATCAAATCTATAGGAAACAAAAATTCTTGTATCACTAAAGGACACTATCTATATACCCTGTTCACATGCACACTCTGTCTTATAGGATTACTAACTTGTATATATATGTTCACATGCTCAAATTTTAGTCCTCTATTATGTGCCAATGTGGTGCATACATATGAATTTATGGATCCAAAGTTTATCAAAGCCAAAATTGGCACATTAAATAAGTAAAAAGTACTAGTTATGATATGTGGTATTGCTACCTCCTCTCTGGCTCTAACAGCATACTACCTAGCTGAGGCACGAGCTTTTGATCTGGTCCCCTAACTATGACTAGATTGATCCCTTCTACTCTTTCTCTAACCCTTATTCTATGGTGCAACAATGGATGCTTGAGTGTGATCACCCTCGAGCTGTCTTTGAGGACATTCTCTCTGATAGTGGTCCCTAACACCACAAGTAAAGCACTCTCCTCTTCTACCAGACCTACACTACCCCTAATGCTTCTTATTAGAAGTATTATAGGTCAGGGTCCATTCTTGTTACCTAAAGGACTAGGGGTACTAATAGCTCTAAGAGGCAATTAGGGCCTGACTATGGAAACTTGCCCAGATCTTTAAGACTGTGTCTGTCTTAGTGATTGATGCATAGATTACGACTGAGATGGTGTCTCCCTCCTTCTTTTACTATCACTTGGGGCTACACTAGATTACCCCTTAGTAAACTGTCTCTTTCTTTGGAAGAAATCTCTCTTTTCTTGAACCATTTTTTCCATGTCATCAGTAGATGCCATTAATACAACAAAGGCTATTACCCTAGGGTTTTCTATCTGCATTCTCAACTCCATATTTAACCCTTTAGAAATATTTTATAGTTTTGCTCTTTATTGGGAGTGGACTCCTCTACGTATCTGATCAGTCAAGTAAAATCTTTCTCATATTCTATGACACCACCTACTGGATTCTCGAAGAAACCTAATAAGTGGTGCACTTCCTGCCAAGTCACCCATCATGAAATTTCCCCCAGGTTCATTCATTTTATTTTTCCTTATACTGCATTAAATGATTCTATCTGATACAAAATTCATTCAAGTCAGTCCCTATAATCTATCTAAGTTCATATTATCATGTTTCAGCCATTATAAAAAGAATCTAACACAATCTAGTATTATCTTAAAATCTAGCAACATAACGGCTACCCTAGTCACTATCCCTAAAATCCATATCTACCTGTAAACACTCCTATATCATACATCACATCTCCTGGACCCTTTTGATCCCTCAGATATCATCCTATCAATAACATTTACCATACACAGTAATCATAGGCCTCAAGCCATAATAAAACATAAAGAGCTTTAGGGTCACAAGTATCAATATAGATCACATATATATAAAAGAAATATTACAGGATTAAATATAGAACAACCCATTCCATATAGATATTACCCTATTTCCCTTATAAATATCACACCCATATTCCCCACCTAAGTAACCATATATCCATACATGATTAGTCTTCTCGAGAATGTCCTCTAAATTCTATTACATGATTTATGAGGTAATGTCTTTAACCTTGCTACCTACGCAACAAAATAAGTACACTGAGTATAAAAATACTCAATGGTGAATTCAATCATTAAAAACATGTCCAAATACATTTCCCATACATTCAATCTCTTTCTTTACCTTATATTGATCTCCTAGTTCAATTAGAGAAACTAGAATGCAAAATTACTATTTTACCTCTAGGGTGTTTCGGTCTATAACTATCCAATTAATTATCACAAGTCATATAATTTATGTCTTTAGTCGTTATGAGCCACTTTATGCATATACTATACCATTTTAAACCTTTACTCACTATCAATGGAAAAATTACTAAAATGCCCTTATGTCATGTTTCACAGTCATATGTGGATTGATTAATCTTTTTTAATTATTTTAACTTACCAAACTTAGGAGACATCCCTAATAGACACTAGATCTAGAGGGAATAAAAACTAGTGTAGTAATCCCCATTCTAGACTTATGCCAAGACACCAGCTCAATTGTATTTTAGCACCACAAGTGCAAACAACAAGGGGTTGTCTGCCCAGTAGATTGGTCTATCTAACAAACTACTGTAGTAGCCTTCAAGGACCTATGTCGCTACACTGGCATCATATAAATGATTAGTGGTAAAGTGGCTATGTCTGCCCAATAGACTAGTGCAGTGGCCAATAAGAACCTACGTCACTGCACCGACCATGCCTAAAAATCAGACTATAAAGCACCTGCTAAAATCCCTAAGTTAACCAATCAACCCATCTAGTAGGTGTCTAACAAATGGGCCATTTAACCTTAATTTATATCCATTTCTTTATTGATCAACTTTTTATAATATTCATGAGTCAAAAATAGATAGTTATCAATTTTATCACATAGTTAAAATTTACCCAAATAGTTATGGGCCCTACCAAATAGTTTTAGGTCACTTTTATGGTAGTATTTTTAGGCATTGTCATAACCCATATTTAACTCATAATTTCCCTAATTTTATTTCACATTAAGTTACCATTTATTATCTTGTTACTCTCTATATGAATTATCAGTTTAGGTAAGGGTAATTTTAGGACAGTTATAGGCCCTTTCTTTACTTTGTGACACGCAATTTTAGGGCTCATTTCACCTTATTTTCTAGTGCAGTTTTCACCATTTATTTGATACATTTATAGGCCTAAAGCCAGCAACACTTAGGCCACTAATAAGGCCTACACATAGGCATACATGCCACTTCAAGTAATCATAGTATAATAGCCATTTTAGGCACATAATTAAGTCATATTAGTTATTTCCAAGCCATAACCCTTAAAGGCAAATTATAAGCCACCGTTTATGCCTTATTTCTAGCCAAGTTTTAGTTCCTGTTTCATGCCAACTATCAACCACATTTCATATCATCTTTAACATATATATATATATATATATATATATATATATATATATATATATATATTATTTCATGCCAACTAGCTAAGCTAGACATGCTCTCATTATCATGCTTATCATATATAACATTATACACATAACATCATCATTTTCATGCCATTTCCCATAGTATAACTCTTAGGTACACCTATATATATTGACCCTAATCATACATTTTATTAATGTTTATCATCCATTTATGTTCTCATACATGGTAAAAATCATTTCCACTCCTACTAATTCATATTATACTACTAATCAAAGTGGTTCATGCATAACCTATGTCTCAACTATAGTCCCCTTTCCACACATGGACATCCAAATCAACCACTTCACATGCCATACATTAGTTTCACATACTTTAAGCCTAATATACATGACAATGCTCTCGGGTACATTCATATACAAGCCATAAACATACACTTTTCCATATTTATATATACACTAAAATACTTGCACAAGTTCTTAACACATTTTTGCATTCACAAGGATGTGTTTATACCTATTTAGATCATTCTTAGATGGTGTATGTCTCGGCCATCACCTAATTCTCAATCATACATATATTGTAACCTAGTGGTTCCACATAGCCCAAAGCTAGTTATACATGCCAAAGGGGAAATTTTACTCACACACACCCATAGGTGCTACCCGTAATACTCTCAGCCAGCAAGGATTCACCCATTAAAAGTCAAGTTTTCATTAAGCAATCTCCTAATTCAGCACTTAATTGCCCATTTATCCCTAAAAATTCATGTAACTAAGAGATGTTCTCATAAAATCCTATATCAACATTACCAAAACATGGTTTTAATCCCATATAACTCATATGGCATGAAGAAAAGGCGTGAATTCGCTTACCTTGCAAGAGCCCCCTTGTCAAACCTTCAACCCATAAGCTGACTAACCTTTCACGGTGATTCCTCCTCCTTTCTTCAAGCCCTTTATTTCCTCATTTCACCTTAAACCAAAGCCACACACATCCCCATATGTGTTAGGCACCTTAGAAAACCACTTCTAGCCATGAAAACTCAAGAACACCCAAAGGAGAAGTAAGAAACTCACCTTTGGTACCCTTATTGGACTGGTTATGACCCCAAGACCTTTGGTGGTTTTTAATTCCTTCATGAAAGCTCCTTTTTCCTTCATTCTTCTTCTAGAATTTCTCTAACACCTTAACTTGAATTTAGAAATCCATCAACGGCAAAAATGATGTGAGGAAGGAGGTGAAAATGGCCTCCTTCCTCCTAACTAGTGTTTATTTTCTTGACAGTA
>CANXYI010918527.1:0-14695 GCA_948208565.1 Hura crepitans | reverse complement strand
GGGGCTCATTACTCGGGAACCCTAATCATAACTTGAGAAGTACTATTCATAAAAGCAAGGTTTTATGGGCATTACAATTCTTAACCCATTAAATTTTCTACCTTCAATCCCTTACTTCTTTTGACAATACTTAAGTATGGGATAATAAAATCTCCAGACCATATCGATTAGAAAAATATGACATTATCTATTCAGTTTTAAAATATATGATTCATTATAAAATCCTCATCTTTTAATTTTAAATCCATTTATTGACTTCATTTTCAAACCACAACCTGCCCATAATTTATTTTAAATAATTCCCTTATCTTCCTGGTTAGTGTGCTCTGGGTCTTAGGGCACTATACACGAACTTGAAATTTTTAGATGTTACATTTCTTCCACTCTTAAAAGAATTTCACCGATGAAATTCCTTATTAATGTATCTCATTAATAACTGTAACTCTTTCATCCCTTTCTTGATTTATATCCTCACCACTTCTAACTTCCCTTCTTAGACATTCCGTATAGTTCTTAAAATATTCCTTATTACTTTCATAACATGAGATATCCATATCTACTAATCTGATTGCTTTTTACCCTAAAACTATCACGCTTTCACTGTACTACTTTGACTATAAACATTTATCAATCGATCGTTCACTCATAATCATAATGATAACTCTTCATCTTTAATATCACTATATAACTAGTTCCATTTATATTCTAGAGTTTAATCTATTTCTTGACCCAAATTATCCTCAACCAACTCAACCTTTATTCCATGTCCTAATCCTTTTTCATAGTGATCACTCTCATAAATGTATTCTATCAATTTCCCTTTTAATCGGGGCAATATATATGTATAGATGATTAAGCTGTGATTTATGCATATGCGATGATGTGTATGATGATAATGCAATATGATAATGTATGCTTTCATGACCATGCTCTTATGTCATAATGC
Source organism: Hura crepitans (assembly GCA_948208565.1). Lineage (NCBI taxonomy): Eukaryota > Viridiplantae > Streptophyta > Magnoliopsida > Malpighiales > Euphorbiaceae > Hura > Hura crepitans. Next base: position 13,749 of record CANXYI010918527.1, on the reverse strand, counting down.
ATAACATGGCCCCATGTCTCATGCATCAATGAAGCATGACCCTTAATCTTAGGAAATTGATAGGTACATTAAGAGCATATACTCCTGTATCCTTAAAACTTCTCTTTGATACTAAGTTTGCTAATACTTTTTTTTATCTATGCATCATATATCACCATCCTCTTTGATCCCTCTATACAGAAGACTTCTTATTCATACTAATAATACTTTATTAGCATAATATCCCTTTTTTGTATAATTCTCTAGTATATACAAATAAATTACCTCTTTTAAAAATAATCTAACCATTTATAATAATCTTGAGCTTTACCTTTACTTCTTTTTAAGGTTATATAAACTCACTTTATCATGCCATCTCATATTACAAACAACAGCTTAACTTAGCTAATAATAATCCTCTTATGCATTGCATAACTTTGATATTTATACACTCCTTACAGGTCTATAAATGCCTAAACTAGGCTCTAATACAACCAAATGAGACACACTTGGTCTAATCATTGGACCTAAGCAAGGGGCAACACATATTCCTTAAAACCATCTTATTTCTTATAATAGTTATCATACTTATAGACCTCATTAATCAATTATAAAAATAACTTAATAGATTACTTAATTTGGGGTCCTTGTGTCTAAAATCTGACAGTATAATGGCTGTCTAGTAACACTATCCCAAATTTTGAAACTTATAAAAAACTCTTCTACAAATATGTAAACTCATATCTCAAACTCTGTGATCCATATGATCACTTTAATACCAAACCACAAAACCCAAAAAATCATCTTACCACATATAATTCACATACAACCATTATTGCATCATCATACTAAGCAAACTTTGAAAAATTACAACACCATACTTAACGTAATTACACACTTAACATACATCTTCATAAGATAAAAAAGAAATCCTTCTAGACAATACATACAAGGTTTTGAAATATATATACATTAATCTTAATAGACTTTATAAACAATCCCTTAAGAAAAATCTTCATGACTTTACACTGTCTTCATTTTTGCATAATAAGTAACTTCTAATTTGCCACTCTAATATGTTTCAAACCTGCGCATTGCAAAAACCACAATGATGCGATAAGAAAAATTTGCTTAGTAGTATCCAAGCTTACTATGCTATAAGATAAAAAATTATATATTACTCCTTTAAGGTTGATTTATTTATCATTTGTTTTAGACATATAAAGAACCTTAATAAGAATTGACTATATCATATATGAATATTATAATTAAAAGCATTATCAATATTCTTTATAAGGCAAGGAAGAACATGTATCTATAATAAAGATAAACAAATGTGTATTTATGTATTTATAAGAATTCTACCATAGATAAAGTCATGCTTAACATAAAGACATTATGAATTGCATGGATATTATATACCATAATATGCATAAAAACTATAATCACTATATAAGATATATGTATTCTATAAATAACTAATATACATTTAATTGCATGCCTCTATCATCTTTATATTTTGCCATTTATTTGTTCTACCACACATAAGAGACATGTGCTAGCACATCTGTATATATATACACACACACACACATACACACACACACACACACACACACACAATTATGCATGAATAATAGTAATAACAACATTAGAAAGAGTAAACATGGGAAAAAGAGGTCATATAAAAACATACAACTAAATGCACCTCCCATCACACAACACATAAGAAAACATTATTAAAATTCCATAAATCTTATCTCATTTTAGTTACTTGTATAAATCTTACAATTTTTTTAATTACATTATTTTGCTTATACTAATGAAAACATAAACTATACTGGGTAACAGAGACACATTGGACTACTAATGTCCTCAGGGCCATGTAGGCCTAGACATATTAGACTCTAAGGTTAGGATATCAGACTTAAAGGTCTCCTATAATCATTAGACTTAAAAGTCATAAATCCATATAAGACTCGAAGGTAACTACATCATACCTAAAGGTCACATATCATCATAGGACTCAAAGGTCACCACATCGCAACCCGAAGGTTACGCAAGTACAAAAGTATCCTAGCCACTACTATAAACCCCTAGTTGATCAATCATGTGACACCTCTCACCTGATCCAATAGCCGAATTTGGATGTGAGATGGTACATTATGACCATCCTACCAGAACTATTGCAAGTCCTAATAAGAGATGGTATGTTTATCCATTTAACCTTTACCCTCTATTCCTTTGTCTTATGCTTACATCATGAGCATCAAGGACCACACATATCTTTAAAACCAATGTTATGAATATAAGTCCTTAAATTCTTACTATTTTATTTGGATGAAAATTCAATAGCATAATAGTTACTCGGTGACATGTCACAAAATGCACCTGTGAGAACAACACTTCTATAAAGTTTCCAACTTAAATCAGTCTCTTAAGGCCTTCTAACACTCCAAAATCATTAATCAATAGTATAAATGGTGACATCAATTATGCATCTTGATTACAATATACACCACAATCATCATATCATAATGTATAATTCATATAATATATACTAATCATACACTATCAATGTTTGTCTATTGCTTTGCATAAGTGCTATATTGATAACCTACACATTGCTATCTTAGACCCACACCCCACTTATACATATGAGCACCACTAACTACATTTACGTCACACAAAAGAAATATAAAGTTGTTCCAAGTTAAGGCCGTCTACACTGTATCGATCCTTTGAGGTTGTCTAGTAGCTAGATTTATCTACAACCTACATATCGAGAAAACATGATATGCTAAGCATAATGCTTAGTGGTGTATTCAATAAAATATGCATATTAGTATACATGCAACCATGACACATATGCATCACTATGTAAATTAGGTTACCTAGCATTTGAACAGTCCTATTTGTCTATGTTACTATTCTTGAATCATTTAAGTCTTGGTATAACTATAGTTTATGTGTACTCTTTGATTTTATGTATTAAAATCTTTTTATATACTTACTTATCTAAAGTTCTTATGTGTAATTCCAACTACTTCATTCTATATTTGTGTGTTTATCTTAAATTGATTTTTTTCCTAATTAATCAGGCTAGTTATCATTTCGATACCAATTTGGCTTATAATTCCTAAGTTGTTAACATATAACAACCTAACTATTCAATATATGGTTTAATATCACATTTATATTGTTTACCCTTTTTATGTTGCTTACTTGCCCTAAGTTGTTATATGTTGTTATGGCTAAATTCTTTCACATTCACATGCTAACATTAAATATATGTCTATCAAGTTGTCGTGTCATTACCAGTTAACCATTTTAGGATGTCAACTTAGTATCAATTATGCACAGGTGCAAGCTTATATGTATTCAACTTATTCCTATATGTCTATATATGTATATACCTTCATTAAATTATATGACTTATAATCAATTTAGTTATGGCATTAAGGTTAGGATATTTCCTAGTTGTTGAGTAACCATTTATAACTGCTTATTTATTCATTTATGTAACTTTATTTTGCATTTATGCTATTTACATTTTAGCCCATATTTGGAAGACATGTATCCAAGTACTAGATATTAGGATCATAGTGTCTAGTGGTCCATATTTTTAACCTCCATGCTCCTGCACTAGCAATAATATATAATAGTCCTATTGAACCTTCTGGTGGCTATACCCGCTTATGATTAAGTGTAGTAACTCTATCGAACATCCTCGCAGCTTCACTCACATGAAATAACCAAATAATCACATATAAGGAGCTCTAATATAATCTATAGACACTACCCATGAAAGGCCCAATCTTAACCATAAAGGTCTCAATATTAACCATGAAATTCTTAATCTTAACCACGAAGGTCTCAATCTTGACCACGAAGGTCCTAACAAGGTAATTTAAAAATTTGTAATTTAGCACCGAAGTGCCCTAGCACCTACTATTCAATAGTTGACCGATCAACCTATCTATTAGGTTATCTAATATATATTGGCCTTTATGTTTACTATTTGTTTATTTATCACTTACATGATTCATAGTTTCAACCTCAGTTGTTTTACAATATGAACATTAATTACACACCTCATATTATGAGTTTTATTATGCAAATTCCACTTCTAATTGACATTCCTTATTAGTGTACTCATACCACTATTTTTGTTATGTGCATTACCATGATCATTTACCATTTGCATGCTAGTCATTACCATTTATATAGCATTGCACATTGTCACTAATGTATAAATATACATACCTATTATGCCTTATATATGTGTTCATAGATTCATGCTTGTTTTATACATTACATATACATCATTTCATGCCACTACCAATGCACATTTTTGGTATGGTTTATAACCATTCAATTTAAGCCATTACATTTCAATTTACATCCATTATGTAATAAATGAGAAAATTCCCACTATATCCCTAAAATCCCATATTGTGTTCACTAATTTCAACCTTTCATATTTAGCTCATTTTTCCTCTATTTTTCATGCTGTTAAGTCCATTATCATTCTTTAAGCCCTAAAATACTCTAGAAAACAATTTTATGGTTATTCTAACCCTTAAATGCATATCATTATGGAAAATTTATAAATTATACTTAAAGGTATATATTTTATTGAATACACTTATAGAGGAGTTATACGACATCCCAATATCAATTTCATAGCTTTTCTTTGCCTCAATTCTTATTCCCTTTGGTGTTCTCTATTTTCCATAATAGGTCATAGAGTAGAAAATTTCATAGAAAAATATTTACACCTCTAAATTTGTAAATAAAAGCATAATCATTATGTGGATCATCTATAATTACCTAGAAAAATAATCGGGATTCAATTCAGGACCTAGTGTGATTTAGGGGTTCAAAACCCAAAATCTTCAAAGCTTAGTTTCCTCTTTGAAACCTCAATTTTCCATAAAATAAAGGCTAAAATTAGGTTTTAGATGTCATAAAAAATCATTTTCCATGTAATATTAGAAGGTTTTTGATGTGTTTTAGGTGAGAAATGATGAAAAGAAGAGAGGAGGGAGAGAGAAGGAGGTGGCTTTGGCTTTTAGCTAATTTAAAGGAGAAGATGAGTACATCTAGCTACCATACACCTACACAAACACAATCTTACTTATATTATGATGATTGATGGTCTCAGTTATGCCACGTGGTAATTGAATGACGTCCATTAATTAAATTTATGTTTTAAACTTTAAAAATGTAAGATAATTTCTAGAGGTCTCCAAAATCATGTTCTAGTGTCAAAAATTAATGAATTTCCTAATTAAGAGACCTCTAAAATCTCAGGCCTGAACTCCATAGAGAACTAGATTAACTGTTCACTAGTGTAAATAAGAAATTCTATTTAAATATCAATCAACCTCAGAAAATTCCAATTCAACAACATTGAACTATTTAGCATTTTTAACCTTCATGCTGTGCTATTTTCAAGCCAGTCTAGGCACATCCTGAGCATCTCTCAGCTCAATGTAAACTATGGTCACTATTCAGTCAGCTTCCCTTTTTTTTTATCAAACTTAGCATGTGTTGAAGTTGTTTATCAGCTTGTTATGCCTTTTTTACTTGTTATACTAGGTCTAGTTTCATTAGTAGTTCAGCTAACAAGGCTCTCTCTTCTTAGCATTATAACTAAACATTCATTTCCTTTAGGTTGTATGGGAGCTTTTGGCTTAAGGTGTCTACCACCATATATGCCTTACCATGATGTTAGTTGATTAGCTAACTATAATTTTTGATTAGCTCTATCTATCTTTGGTATCTTAAGTTTAATTCTTTCAAGGTAGGTAAGCATTTTAGGAATCTATGATCTGTGTAAACATAACACCTTCCACCATACAAGTAATGCCTTTATATTTTTAAGGCAAGAATGATTGTTGCTAACTCTTAATCAGAAACAGGACAATTTATTTCATGTGGCTTTAGCCATTAGGATGTGTAGGCCCCTACTTTCCCATCTTACATTAGAACACATCCAAGTTTATTATGTGAGGCATTACTGTAATCAACAAATTCTTTCATAGGCTCTGTTCATGTAAGATTTAGTGCTTCTATTAACATAAACCTTAACTTATTAAACTCTCTTGGCATTTATGATCCTAAACAAATTTCACATCTTCTCTTAGTAGACATGTCAGAGGAGCAAACATCATTGAGAATCCCATGATAAACTATTCGTGCTATCCAGTTTACCCTAAGGGGCTCCTAGTCTTTATCACATTCTTTAGGGGTTTCCATTCTACCACGGCTCTAATTTTACTAGAGTCTCTCCTTACTCCTTCTGCTGACACTATATATCCTAAGAATGTCACTTTGTTCGGCCTAAAATTCATACTTGCTTATCTTGGTGTACCACTGATTCCTTTTCTTAGTATTTATAATACCAATTTAAGGTATCATTCATGTTCTTCCTAGTTTTAGGATACACTAGATTGTTATCAAGAAATACTACCACAACCTGGTCTAGGTAACAAGTCTCAAATGGAATTGCTAAAACTCAAAATATTCATACCTAGTGTGAAAAGCTATCTTCGAAAGGTTAGATTCCTTTATTTTGTATTGATGGTACCTAGGTCTTAAATCGATTCTTAAAAAGACACTCGACCCCTTTTAGTTGATCAAGAAAATCATCAACTCTAGGTAAAAGGATATTTATCTATGATAGTCACCTTATTAAGTTACCTATAGTCTATACACAATCATAGTGAACTATTGTTCATCTTGGTGCTCCTTAGGGTGAGACACTGAGTCTGATATAATAGCTCTTACAATTGAACCTTTAGTTCATTTAGTCCTATAGGTGTCATTTTATAAAGACCTCTCAACATAACTCAATCTATTTACAGTGTATTATGGCATTAAACTCATTAAAAGATAAGTTAGTCAAATTGGTGGGAAGTTATATCCTTAGAAAACTAAAGGACAATCTCTATACACTTTATTCACTATCACAGGTTATCCTATTGGGTTGCTAACCATGCTTTTATCATCTAGTGGTTCTAGATTGAAGTCCCCTATCCTGTGCTATTATAGTGCTACATAAGGACGTATGGACCTTAGGTCTACTAATATCATAATAGATGAGTCAAGAAGTGAAACATACCAGTAATAACATCTAGAGAGTCTACCTTCTCTTAAGCTCATATCACATACTGATGAGCTGGTACTCTAACTTTAGTCCCCTAACTTACCTCCAATCAAGGCCCTTGACTAGTCTAAGCTTTCACTCTTTTACTATGCTTCTAGTTCTTTATTAATGTAGGGTTTTTTGTTCTTGAGTGTAGAGGGCAATCTCTCTAACAATGGCCTTTAAGACCATATCTATAGTAGGCTCTTGGGATTAATTTCCAATAGATTCCTCTTTGTCACACATTGCATGTACTACAATTTAGGGTTATGCCCCCAGTAGTAGGGACTAGAGCACTAATGGTTAACTTTCTATAACGCTCAAGATTTGAGGCTCCGTGAAAAGTGCCATAGGGTTTGAAAAGTGTGCAGGGATTGTTGAGTCACTTGTACATGGACCTAAGCAATGGCACTAGTCATGAAATATTGAGGGGCTTTTAAGCTGATGAAAAAGTAGAAATTTAAAAATTTAGTAGAACTAATAACTCATTCTAAGTAGTAAGGAATGCATCTATGCAATAAAATTTTTTTAAGCCAGGACTAACTCGGGATGTGCTTGAATGGACCCAAAAATATCAGACCCTAAAACTTAAAAATTCCATTGAGTCCACTGGTGAAAGAAATTTTGAAATCGAAGGTCGTTTGTAAATTTTTTATGTTTGCATGCAAATCGAGGTAGTTTGGAAACTGCCCTATCGATGGAATCTGGCCATAAAAATTTATGAGTAAATAGAGGGGATTAAAATAGGAATTTTAAAATAAACATCATAATTTTTTGAGGTTTAAGTGAATTTCTATGAATTTTTGAAGTTCGTCAAAAAATCAGTATGGTTTGGGATTACTGGGACCACCTTTGACATGTCAAGGTGGGCCTCACTTCATGCCAAGTGGCTATGCAAGGTTTCCAAGTGGCAAATATGCCTTAACAAGTGGATTTCCACTTGGATGAAAATTTTTCCTTCCTCTATTTTTTTCTTCTATTGCCATTGCCAAATAGAGGAAAGAATGGCCATAACTTCTTCCTCCGACCACCAAATTGAGTGATTTTGGATGCTAAAATTTCTCCTGTGTGCTAGGCACAATGAGGAATAAGAATCACATAGAAAGGAGTTTTCATTTGGGAGATAAAAATCATACAGCTTGATTGGTTCAGAGCAGTTTAGAATATTGACTTTAAGGTGAGTTTTTGTTGATTCTTCTCCTTTCCTTAGGATTTTTGGCTACTATTTGATGTTAAGACATGCTTAAGACTTGTGTGGTTGTGTGTATGAAGTGTTGATAGCCATTGGAGAGTAGTTTGAAGCCCACGAAAGGAGGAGAAGCTTACTACAGTGGCTGGATAGTTTGGGGTCCTTAAAGATTTCAAGGATTTCTTTCACAAGTAAGTGAACTTTAAGCCTTTTCTTCATGTCTTAGGATGCCTAGGCTGATAAATCTTGAATTAGGATGGTTGGAATGTTGAGATTAAGGTTGTTTCCTTCTTGGTAGCATTGGTTAAATTGAGAACTTAGTGAAATTGGGAGTTGTGTTTCAAAGTGTTTATAAAGTTAGCCTCACATACTTGCTGAATTTGATGTTTATGGTTGTTTAGATGGGAAGTTTGCTACCAATGATATAAATAAAAAATTTTCTTGGCATTCCAAGATGAGAACTATGGAAATTAGGAGTGGAAATCACTATGAATTGGGACTTTTTGCTTGTACCCGTGAGCTACCATGAGGGATTTCTAGGAATGTTATTTTGTAACTTAGCAATATTAGCTTAAAATGAGATGTTATGAGTATATTTGTGTTCATGGCTTGTATATATGATTGAATATTGATATCATGTAAAAAGGAATGGAATTTGAGTCCTTTTTCTGTTAGTACCCAAGAACTTGAAAATGGCATAATGGCATAAAACTTAAATTTGTTAAAGTGTTAATTAATTAAATTACAATGGCTATATAATAGGCATAAAAATTTTTATGAAAGTAAACAAAGTATATGCCATGTTGATATGATAAAATGCACCTTGAAAAATATGTCTTTGAAATGGCTAAAAAGAGTTAGACTAAAACATGTAGATATGGCTTGAAATAAGTACCTAAAAAGTGGCTTGAAGTGTGCTATGTAAATGCACTTTTGCTTGTGCCTTAAGTGGCTAGATTTGAGACCTTTGCATGTTTGGTTATTGTGCCTAGTAGTTGGCCTAGGAATTGGCCCGATTGGGTTTGGCTTTGTGTTAAAAATGTGCTTAAAAAGACATTGAAAATTGTGTTAAATTTGGACTTAAAATAGTCTTAGAAACTGACTTGAAAAGTTGTTGAAATGACCTATAACTATCTAGTTAACCAATAACTAAACCAAAATTATCATTAGATAGAAAGTATTAACTTTTTATGTATTAATTCCATGATAAATCATAACATATGGCACCTTGAATTTTGGTAATAGCAGACTTAAATATTATTCTAGAATTTTACTTGGTAGAGCCAAAATGTGGCTATGCCAATCTGGCTAAAAAAAATAAAGTATGAGATAAAAATTTTAATTGTCAATTTTTGAAATATAAATATTATAAGAATATTTTTAGTTAATAAATAAACTTAAATTGAGTTACTTGGCCCACTAGTTAGACACCCACTGGATGGGTTGATGGGTCAACTTAGGGTTTTGTAGCTGTTAGTTGTCTGATATTCAAGCAGTAACTTTTATTAGTGGTTGGAGAGGTCTACGGACTAATCTCTATTATGTCACCTAGTTATTGATGATAATTATTTATGGCTGGGGAGGCCTACGGGCTGATCTCTATTATGTCACACAACTACTATTTACTGTGTCTAGAGAGGCTATGACTGATATCCATTATGGCACACATGCCAATGCATCAGCGTAGGTCCAAAATGGGGACCACTACACCAGTTTATTTTCCCTCTAGATCTAGTATCTTTAAGTGCTGTCTTCCTAGTTAGGCCAATGAATTAAATTATGTAATAAGTAGAATAATTATGGAAGATAAAATTAAGCATAACAGAATGACTTTTTCTAAGAAATTGGTGAAATACAAATAAGGGGGTATTTTAGTCATTTTTCACATATGTTAAAAATAAAGTGATTCTTGTAAAGTATGCATGTTAAAAGTAATAATACTTACTCTAAATAATTTAATTGAGTTAAAAATGTTATTTTAGTTCTTATAAATATCTTTGGGGTATTTTAGTAATTTGGCACCCTATTGAATAATTGAATCATATAATGAAGTAAAATCATTTCTTAAATTGTATAGGTATGTAAATAATATAATGCCATGATTTAAATACTTTAAGTTTACCATTGAGTATCTCATATACTTAGCATACCTATTTTGCTGTACATGTACTCAACAATGGGATCTTGCCTTATAAAGCATAATGGTAAGGGTTCAACGGATACCAATGAAGGATTTTAAAGAAATCATTGTACAGTTTTGATATCCATACACCTAGGTGGGGCTTGGGTAGAAATATGTATTTAAGCTATTTTATGTCATGTTAATGTGAGCCTGAGGCTCTATATATATGCATGCTTTATTTATGGCTTGAGGCCTGATTTTGATGTGTGATTAAGTTATTGTTAGGCTAAGAATGGGGGACTAGATAGGTCCAGGAGTTATGAAATGTTTATAGAAGTGTTAAACAGGCTTTTGAAAATATTGGGATAGAACTTATATAGCCGTTATGCTGTCAAAATTTCTAAGTTTTTGAAAATAACTTGTAATTATCTGAAAGTGGCATTTTTGTATAACTATTCCTTAATAAGATATAAAATATATGGAAAGTGAATTTGGAAACAAAATAAGTTTAGCTGATGTAATTAATGGAAGTGATAGGAATGGTAATAGTGACATAAGAGTGCGTGCATCACCTATAGGGTCTCTTAGGGGATCTAGTAAGGGGTATCACATTTAGTGGTATCAGAGCCTAGGTTTAACTTTCCTCAATAGAGTACATAGATATCAAATGTTTAAGTTTCCAATTCCTCTGAACTGTTACATTGTCTGAGGCTGATAAGATATTTTTTTGTAGTAAGCATATGCCTGATCAGGCACCTAAAGGAGGGCCTAAGGAGGTGGTTAGTTTTGCACCAACTACAATTTAGGGGACAGGCAATAGATCTGTACCTGAACCCAGTGATGCTATATAGAAGCCCTGACCACTAGGACTTGGTTAACAATAGGCTAAAGCATCACCTGCCTTATTGTAGTAGATAGTAAATTTGCTCTAACAAACTTCCACTATTGTTGCTCCACCTCTATCTCCTCTGATACCAGTACCACCTCCATCACCAATTTTTCTATAGAAGAGTCCCTTAAAGAGGTTGAGAAAGATAGGAGCCATTGATTTTTTCAGAAAAAGAGAGGATGATGCTTCCAGAGCTGAATACTAGCTAGATAAAACCCTCAGAGTTCTAGAGCAATTAAATTGCACTGAGGCTGAGAATATACAGTATGCTACTTATCTTCTATAGAAAGAAGCTAACAATTGGTGGAATACTACCAAGAGAAGAAAGACACTAGCAGAGCTGACCTAGGAATTTTTCCTGAAGAAGTTTAGGAAGAGATACATACCTGACTCCTATAAGGATACAAAGAGACAAGAATTCCTAGATTTAAAGTAAGGAAGGAAAATAGTGTTAGAATATGAGAAGGATTTTACCAGACTTTTGAAGTATGCTGAGGAATTTATTCCTAATGAGGAGGAGAAATGCAAGATATTTTTTGTAGGACTAAATGTGGAGCTAAAGATATAGATATCCCATATTAGACAGAGAGATTTTGCTATATTAGTATTAATAGCATATGACATGGATGAGATGGTATAGGAAAAGAGGGACTTCTTCTAGAAGAAGAGGCAATTTACTGTGGGGCAGTCCAGTACAGTATCAGGAGATGGGAAAAAGAGAAGAGGTCCAATCACAGACATAAACCTAGAGGTCAGAACAAGCTTCAACTATTAGACCTTATTTTCTTCCTTGAGCAAGAAGTACCTCAAGTATAGGGGCAATAGAAATGGATCTCCCATATGTGTCACTTGTCAGAGAAGGCATTAGGGATAGTGTAGAGCAGAGCGATGGGAGGAATGTTTTTCGTGGGGTTCTCAAGATCATTTCAAAAAGGATTATCCTTAGAGACCAACAGGGGGTAATTAGACTCCTAATGTTGCACCACAAAATAGAGGATAGGGTAGAATAGGGGTGAGCAACCTAGTGCCAGTCAGGGTAGTAGATTAGAAGCTCGTGCTCCAGTGAGGTAGTATGTTGTGAGAGCGAGGGAAAAGGCTATGACACTAAATGTTATTACTAGTACATTTTATTTATTTGATGTTCCAATTTTAGCTTTAATTGATCCTAGTTCTACACATTCTTATGTATACACTAAACAAGCATAAAATAGAGGACTAGAACCTGAGAATGTTAATGTTAATATTAGAGTTAGCAATCTTATAGGACAAAATGTTGTTGTGAACAAGATATATAGACAATGTCCTTTAATGATTCAGGGATACAGTTTCTTAGCTGACTTGATTGGATTGCCTTTAATGAATTTGATGTGATATTGGGAATAGACTAGTTAACTAAACATTAGGCCATTATTAATTGTAAACATAAGAAATTGACCCTCTAGACTGTAGAGGGACTAACAGTGAGAGTAGACTCTGAGAGATATCTATCGAATAATCTCATTTCTACTATTAAGGCATAAAAACTTCTTCGAAAAGGCTATGAGGCATACTTGGCCTATGTTATTAACATGAATGTTTCCAACTCTGAGCTTAAGTATATTCCTATTGTAGCTGAATTCCCTGATGTCTTCCCTAAAGAGTTGCCAGGTTTACCATCTTACAGAGAGCATGATTTTCAGATTGAGGTGTACCTTAGTATAGCTCCAATATACATTACACCTTATAGAATGGCATTTACTGAGTTGAAGGAACTAAAGGTATAGTTGTAAGAGTTACTAGATAAAGGGTTTATTCGACATAGTGTATCACCTTAGGGAGCACCTGTACTATTTCTAAAGAAGAAAGATGGGTCGCTTAGGTTATGTATTAACTATAGCTAGCTGAACAGAATGACTATGAAGAGTAAGTATCCATTGCTTAGAATAGATGACCTTTTTGATTAGTTGAAAGGGGTAGGTGTATTTTATAAGATTGACTTGAGATCTGGATACCATCAACTAAGGATTAAGGAGGCTGACATACCTAAAACTACTTATAGAACTTAGTATAGGCATTATGAGTTTTTGGTGATGCCATTTAGGCTCATCAATACTCTAACAGCTTTCACGGATCTCATGAATAGAGTGTTCTAGCCTTATTTGGATTAGTTCATAGTGGTATTTATAGATGACATCCTAGTGTATTCTAAAAGCTAAGAAGAGCATGAACATTATCTCCGAGTGGTGTTACAGACCCTAAGAGAGAAAAAGTTGTATGCCAAACTCAGTATGTGTGAGTTTTGGCTAAGGGAAGTTGCTTTTCTATTCTGTATAGTGTCAGCTAAGGGAATCAAAGTTGATCCCAGCAAAGTGAAAGCTGTTAGAGTGGGAAGCACCTAGGAATGTCATAGAGGTGAGAAGTTTTTTGGGATTAGTTGG
>CANXYI010918147.1:0-14660 GCA_948208565.1 Hura crepitans | reverse complement strand
GAATAAATCATTTGAAAGGAAAATGCCCTTCTTGTGCTTGTGAATGGTTTGCTTGTCATTTTAAGATTATTCTGATAAAGAAAGAAATTGGTTTGGGAAAAGAGAATGTTCAAGGAAAAATAGATTGGATTAATCAATTTTTTTTTTGTTTAATTTAATTTAGGTTATATATTTATTTGTCGTTCTGGATTAGAAGTTGTGTAAGCTAAAACCAAAAAATAGCCAGAGAAATTATGTATAAGAAAATGCTGTCTACATAAACCCAATTGAAATTAAATTACAATGATAACTATTCCACGTCAGAAACAAAACGCCCATAGTGGGCATTATGATGTTCCAATTCTAATAACAATGCCACCATTTCTAATATTTATATGAGAAAAACAAAAACAAAAACAAAAGAAAAGAAAAACCTCCACCAAAAGGTCATACTTTTTTTTTTTTTTTTTTACAATCAAAATTTCTCCCTTGCTTTTATTAGATTCCTAGGCGAAAAGGCCTTTTGTAATTCATAAACCCATTTACCATAAGAGTAAAGGCCATTTCCATATGCATCAATTACGATTATTGATTAAAAAATAAAAATTATAATAATTTTTACTTTAATGGCATGTGTTATGACACCCTGCATACTGAAGCATAAAATCAACACTTGTTAATAAATTACGTTTTTATTTAAAAAAAATTAAAAAATCAAAATCAGTATCTTATTTAGGTCAAGACGCAATGCAATGACCATAAAATAAAATAAAATAAAATAATTACACGAGTAATAATAAATAAAGGGGGGAGGTATCAGATTCACGTGTTGTGGAGGGGCATGCCGGTCATAAAGGGACAGATGGTCCTGATATCGTAGGGGCCCACAAGTGGACCTGATTGATCCTACAAACAAAATCTCCTATTATTTTTGTGTTGTCCTTGTTACTTTCTCCTTATTAAATGCTAACTTTGTATTCTTGTGTGTTTTGCGTGGGGCCCACTTTTTATTACTTTTTTCCTACCCCTTAATTTCGATTATTCCTTTTTCTTCGAGAAACTTGATTTCCATTTAATTATTCTTTTTATTTGAGCATTATCCGGGTGTGAATCCGCATCATTTATCAAAATTACTGTTTAATCTGGAAATACGCAATTATTACATCATTCGTTAATTTATTTAATATGTTAATGATTATAATTGGTTATCATAAGAGGCTGAGGCACTTTAATTTTTTGTGCGTAGAATTAAAAAACTAAATAATTATTTAATATTTATAATATATATCAAAAAAAAAAAAGAAAGATAAATTGATGGTCACTGAAGTGGACATTTTTGAAGGTTGAAACGCTAATAGAAGATGACTTGTAAACGACTTGGCAGCATATTTTATGTAGGTAGGAGTATAATTATTGCTCTCATTAGGCCCGTCTTATATTCTCAGCTGAATGAGACATTTTATTTTATTATTTTCTTTCGTCAATGTTTTCTTTTTTTCTTTTTTTACGAATTATTTATTAATATCTTGCTTTCTTTTTATTAATTTTTAATATAAACGATAATCATCTCCATAGTTTTAAGACAAAAAGTCAAGATATTCTTCTAATGCAAATATTAGCTATATTATGAGAATTTGTGCTATTAGATCACTTTAATTAAATATATGTAAAAAGGGTAGGGCCAAATTCATTGAAATTGACATGAACGGCAATGTTTCTAAGTATTCAAGCATCATCATCAATATTAGAGAAAATTGGGCTGCATACCAATCCACAGGGCTGTATATACAAACAAATCAATTTTAAATTATGTGGAAAAGGAACGCATCGACATGTTTATCTCATAGCATCACTGTCTCGTTTTCCATAATGTAGTTTGCAATTTTGCCTCTGCAAAGAAGAAATTTCAAGTTCAAACACGCGTATCGTGACTTGTCAATGGAAATGGCATCGGTTTATGGGTCCCCTTAGTAACATGTATTATATATAACTGCCTTCGCTCTGAGACAATCCCTCAAATTCTCAGCCGTCGATAATGCCTACCAATTCCCAGAAAGCTCCCTCATCATTTGACTTTTTAATCCCGTTTTGCAAATCACGTGCATCCCACCATCCGATGTTTGCCGTTTGTGGTTTATTAATATTACGTAACGTTAGAAGAGACCGGAGAAGAGAAAAATTATAAATTATTTCAAAAGGCAATGTTGGTGATGCTTTTTCAAATAGTCACTATTGACAATGACAAAAGAGGCAGAGCAAAGTAATAGGACGCGGCCTCGTTCATTTCAACCACCACACCCGTCCCCATCCCATCACCACCACCACCGCCTCGTCCTCGCTATTCTCAACAAACTTACACGCCAACCTGAGCCACCCGTTGAAGTTATATCGTCATCATCATATCACCATTTTTTTTTTAGAGTATTGTATTGAGAACAAAGGAAAAAAAAAAACTGAAAAATTGAAAAGAAAAAATGATAACGTCGTCCTCTTGAATACGCCAACCAAAGCCATGGTGCCCAAGATACGCTGCTGCCACACTCACCTCCTACTTTTCTTTCGTTCTTTCAGGCCTTATCTGTTCTTCCTTTTCTTACCTGTTTTGGCTGGATTCTTCTACCAGCCATTTTCTTCTATTTTTTCCAATAAATATAAGTATTAATAAATTTCCTGTTTATATTGGAAGACAAATCAAATGATATCTTTGAACAAAAAATAACAAACAGGAAGAAAATGGACATTTTCGCAGACCTCCTTTTCTCCAAACACATCCGTAATAGTTACCGCATCACCAGAAATTTTCTTTTTCTTTTTCTTTTTAATAAAAAAAAAGGTAAATAAAATAGTAATAGTGCATTGTTTGGATGTGCGCACTAGAAAGAGTTCAGTGCCACTACTGCCACTGCACAATAACAGCGACATTTGCGCGCGTCCTACGTGTCAGCTTTTGCCTCAACCTGTCGCTTTCCAATTGTCGTTGACTCAACGCGTTTCACCATATTCGTGAAATTCACGCTCCCTATTTCACCTATTTTGTACTGTGTACCTGTCGGATAGATGCGTGTTCTGTGGGGCTGGGTCCCACCCTACCCGCACAACCCCACTTTCTCACTTCTCAATTTCATTTTTTTCCCCTTCTTCAATCCATGCTCTTTCATCCCCCGCTAAAATGCGCCTCCTCATCCATCCATGACATAATTTCATTAACTTGGACATGAAAGCAAAAATACAAATAATCTCGAGATCAATGATCATGCAAATAAATTAATTCAATGAATTTGTAACAGGAAAATAATGCGAACTGGTAAATGCAATTAAAGAATATCGTTCTAACTAAATCAAAGAAACTGTATTTGACAAAAATAAAGATAAACTGTAAAATGAGCATTTTTGTATCTTAATTTTTTTTTTCTGTTTTCTTGAAGATCTGGAGTTTTTTTTCTTTTTCAATTTTTTACTCATGACATGTTAACATGGAAGCTGGCATTCTTGGTGGCTTTACAGATGGGGCAAGAATGAAGACTAGACCCACAAGCAGCACACAAGCATAGATGCCTGCACGGCAAAAGCAATACACACGATTCATCCTTTCCACAGTTTCTGCACAATCTACTTGTGTCCTTATCCTGCGCCCAGCTTGCTAATCTGCACCTCTCCAATGGACTTTCCCCTCCACCATTACTACCACAGCATGATTGGGCATCATCCATTTCTGCCGCTGCCTCATCTAATTCTGCGTCCCGGGTGCGGTCGTCCTTAACCTGTGCTGCAAGGACTTGTTCAAGATTTGTCCTTAAAGCATTGGCCGTGGCCTCGTTGGTTTGTGCCAAATCTCGCCATATTTGATTCTCTATGCACAAGGACTTGACCCTCTCTTCGAGAGCCCAATTTAATTTACCAATCTTGTCGATTTCTTCTTCCTTTGCTCTTAGCTTTTTCATCATTCCTTCCTCTATTGCCTCAATTATCCTCGTTGCTTGCCTCTTTCTCTTCTCTTCTAATTCCATGCGCACTTTCTCCATCTGCACAACATTGGCTTTAATCAGTACAATGAGACAGTCACCATCAAAAAATAAGAAGCAAATATTGATATAGACAAATACGTACATGCTGAGAAATAAGGGTGTCGATGTCTAATTGCTGCTGCTGGATCTGGAGAGAGAGGTCTTGGCCCAGAAACGAGAAAGGAGAGGCAGTCTTATTGAGTTGAGGGGTAGGATAAGAGAGGACAGGATTGAGTGATTCTCTTGGGCGCTTCCTTGGCGCAGGAAGATTGTAGGTTAATCCGCTTTCTGATTTGATGGGCGTCTTTTGAGGGATTGAATCACCGATCACACAACTGTACATAGGAAGCAGTGTATCAGCCGTTGTAGTTGCTGATAATGGAACTCGATATCCCATCTGTGTGTTGTACATATTGGCATTCGATTCAAAAGTGTTCATAATCTCCCTGTAAAGTCGTCACCAGAAACAAGATTAGAATTCGGAAACGTTGAGTTGAAATGGAATTAAATAGATACACAATATGGCAAAGAGGAATTGAGATGGTAACCAGTACCTGTTGCCTAAGAGTTGAGGAGGAAAGGGATTGAGATGCCGAGCTTCTACAGCCATAAAAACAGAAGAGAAAATTGATGATTGAGGAAGATAACGCTTTGAGCTTTGGTTTCTACTCTCTGTTTAACAGCCAACAGCTATCCTTTTATGCCTTGTGTTTTGGTATCTTGGCCAGAGGTAATTGGCTTTGGAAACGTTGGTTTTTAGAGAAGAAGAGAACAAGGGAAGGTGAGGAAATGAACAAAAGAACATGCAATAGGGGTGGCAAGGCTGTATGGTGGGGTTTATTTAGGGTTTGGGTTGGGTCTAGAGAGAGAAAAAGCTATGGACAGAAGGAGAATCAAATCAAAACACAAAATATAATTTTCTACAGGTATTTAATTTAACTTTAAATAAATAAAGAGGGGGAGAGAGAGAGAAAGAGATTTGTAACTGTTTGGTTTGGGTTCTTTCGTCTATTTTAGGATTAGGCTACCAGAAAAACCTCATTTTCTTGCTTGACTTCAATTTTACAACAAACTACACATGCTTGGTCACTCCGTAATTACACTGATTTATTAAGGGCATTTTTGATATTCCACTTTTTTTTTTTTTTAACCACATTTCTTGTAAAACAGGATGATGGATAATTGAATGAGGCTGTTGGAGATTTTTAATACGACTGGCAATCAGCAGAGAATCTGCCGAGTGGGAGCCTGCCGTGCTTGCCACGTAAGCACGTGTGGGCCATGGATAGAGGGGGTAGTAAGACAAATAAGTGGTGGGGAAGCCAGCGTGGCAGTAGTGGGGTCTACAAAAGATTGGATTATTGTCAAGAAAAAAGGGAACTAATAAAACAGGCAGAGGTTGGGAAAAAAAGGTACGGTGTACCCAGTCAGGGGTCGTTTGGCAGTTTCTCTCTTTAAAAAACCTTTTTCCTCTTTTTTGATATTTTCTGATTTAAGACACGTTAATTCTTGCCGGTAGCAAGGGAAACGTTGGCTAAGCCAAGGTTTGGCTGCCCTACTGCCACGTGGCTAATTATATATTATTATCATATTTTGGACTATTTCTACCTTTTTTCCTTATTTATGTTATGTGTTTGTAGACATTTTGTTGAGTCCCAAAGAATTATTCACCGTTTCATCTCGATTTATGGCCATCATTTGGTTCTATTGTCCATACTTCAATAGCAATTATTGCCACTATTATAGTTTTTCTTTTTTTTTTAAAAAAAAGAATAATAATTACTTTTTAATCATTTTAAAAAAAGGAAAATAATTTTACTTTTAAATAATATTTTCCTATCATTATTTTGACAAAATCTCCACCCTTTAGTCAAATCTATTTATAAGGATTTTGTTACCTTAAATAATTGCATTAATAATAATAATAAAACAAAAACTACATGCAAATGGGAAAATTCTAATTTTTTAATCCGAAAGATTCTTACCTCAATTTAATTAATAGACTAAGCTAATAAGAAGATACAATGCAAGATAATCGATTTGGACGAGTCTAAACAAACATGGTAATCCAGGTTTAATTTCATACACTTCATATCATTTCTCAAATATTATTATTTTTTTAATAACTTGATAGCAAAGTAAATGGATAATGTGTGTGAACTAGATTAATGATTTTTCAATGTGGAATTTCCAACTTAATTAAAATTTGAATATTTGTAATGATTTCTCAATAATTTTGTCATAACGTGCAATGATTCACTTGCAGGCAGCTTAGTGTATTTCGAAGAAATGTAGAGCTGGCAACTCGAACCTTCTCGTGTGAAATATTTTTGAGAAATTTGATCTCGACCTTGGAAATTTTGGTTTATTTGACCAACCTTAAATTTCCATAGAAACTGCAACTTCCCAATTTTCCAATTTTCTTGCCATATTTTGCTCATAGACAATTTAAAAAATACATACGCATTTGTTAATCTCGGATTGGATTTCCACTTTTGGAGCCCATTGTCGTCCAATATAAGAATTCTACCAAGTTTATATATTTGACCAAGTCTCTGAATTTGATTAAGAATTGAATTTCTTTTTTTTTTTTAATCCGAAATTCTACAGATTCAGTATGAAAAAATCTACCTGTTTAAGATAAAACCAATGGATACGTTGTTGACTTGACAATATTAGGCAAATGTTGCTTAGATAATTACTAAAATTAATTCCACACCTTATAATTCAAGAAACATCGAGCAAGCTTACATTTCCAACCCAATAAAATCATTTATTAATCGTTGTTTTTTTTATTTCATTTACACACTATTTTTTTTTTTTAATGGGTTCGATGAAATAGTGCTCGCCAAATTTGACCATGCAGCCATGAAATTCTAGCCTTATATATAAACGATAGATTTCCACCTGTATTTTAATTTTATTTGTCAAATTTATCATTTGATTTAATTATCTTGGTTAACAAAAAAAAAAAAGATATGAAACTGAACCTCTTCTTTGTTAAAAATATAAATAAAATAACAATTAGTATTAGGTAAAACAATGCATAATCAAAGGTATTATTTATATATATTAGATGGGGATGATCTTCAAATCAAAATCAAGTAGCTTGTCCTGGATTTGATCGACTTTTTGAACTAAGAAATTCGTACTACAATCATGGAGACGTTAGACAAATTAGCTAAAATTAAGGGGGACAAAAGGACAAATGAAACAGCCGGTGGATTAGTGTACAAACAATCTATCAAAGGTAAATTAAAAGCCAAAGGAGAGTACTAAGTGCCCAGCTAATAAACATTTAACAGTTTTCGATCTTCATTGCCTACGGACCGTTTAAGGATTGGAAAAGATTATAATACGTCTCTCGCAGTCACGTTTGCTGTCAATATAATTAATTAATTAATTAAAGTTCCCTTGTCAAAATAATAATAATTAAAGTATAAATATTGTACGTAATTTTTTAAAAGAAACTGTGTCGTGGGTGTATAAGTTAGCTTAAAGTCTCCAAGGACCACATGATTATACTTAAAGGAATAAATACGTCAATTGGATATTTATTTTTTTAAATGAAAAATGGATATTAGTTTAGTTTATAATAATGTAATAAAACAACTATATCTGTTAAAAATAAAAAATAAAAAGGGTTGGGTTTTGTTTGACAATCCTTAAAGATTAAGAATAAAAATTTATAATAAATCAATCATTTAAAAATCAAACTGAAAATTTGAGGTAAAACGTTGGGATGATATTTGTCATCACAAAATACTTTTTAACATCATGCATGACTAATTGGGCATAGAAAGACATTTAATTTTACCTAATTTTTATTAGTTAAGAAGAGTCTAACTTGAAGTTAATATAGATTGGGTTTGAAGAAAAGTCACGATACAGAATTAGCTGAGAAATTAAGAGAATTAATTATTATTATTATTAAAGATAATCAAGAAACTTCAAGAAAAGAGAGAGGGAGATAGGGCAACCCCACAAGGAGAAGATTAGATGAAAAGTAGCTATATAGCAAAGATGGATTCTGTGTTCTCCTTTCTTCCCCTTTCTCTTTTATTCTTATCTCTATTATTGCATGCATAAGCCAACCATATCAATCACACTTTCGTTTAACCACCACCGAAAAATTAAAAAAAAAAAAAAACCAAAAGTGCACAATCATAAAGTTAGGGAAAAAGAAGAAATGGGTCACTACCCATTTTACATTTCAATGACTTTATTGTAGGAAAAATAAATAAATAAATAAAGATACTCATTTGGATGGCCATGATTACTCTATGCATGTGTCATAATAAATTAGGACAGTACAATTTCTTTTTTGTATAAAAGGGCAAAAATTAAAAAAAAAAAAGGAATATACAATATTATATATAGAGAAATTAAATAAGAGGTATCATGTGTGTTTGTGCTTCCCCTCTTTTTAGGGCAAATGTATTGCATCTTGACTTGATGTGGGAGATTTAAATTTTTCATCTTTTCTTCCATTCAACTTAAAGTTGGAGGTTGCATTCTTACATGTGACCCCCACCTATTTTTTTTTTTTAACTCCCATATTATGAGATTCTCACCTTATTGTTTTTTGCTTTTTGCGAATCTCATTCATCACCCTTTCATAATGTACAAAAATGAAAACCTAACACCTTTGAATGTGTCACCTTCTTTCTAAATACTATAATTAAATCAAGAAAGATATGGGAACTCTCTCTCTATATATTGATGGTGATGATGATGACTGAGGTTCCTCAAATCAAAGCAATAATTAACTAAAGCAATCACTTTCTCTTTTATTTAATTTTTACATAATTTTAAATTTTGTTTGACATTTTCTTGCCAATGAATAAATATTTTGAAGATGGAGGTCAGTTGAACTATCATTATTTCTTGTATTGGAAAAATACCTTACTTGCAGTCAGGATTCTTAAAAAAGAGAGGTTATCTTTGTATCATCAATCTCTTTGCTAGAAAAATAATTTGACCGTTAGGTTAGGAGCAAAATGAAGTGGGCCGGGTGAGAAATGGGAGAAAATGCAATGCATAAGCATTCTTCCTTTTTTTTTTTTTTTTTGGAATTCATTCATGGATATGTGGACCCATCGTTGATAAAAAAGCAAGGGTACTTGATTCTTTATATCTTCATCGATGTGGTATTGTTGTGTACATCTATGATTTTATTCATTAATCTTTTTTCTTGACTAATAATTGAAGAAGAGAAATTTAAATGGGACAATGCAAAGAAACAACAAAGAAGATGAGGAGGAGACATCAAAGGGGGAAGTGGGTTGAATATCATGAGTTCATAGACTTTGTGAAAAATAAATAAATAAAACTGGTTCAATTTTACACGTTTCTCAATGCACCTTCTCTGTGATTTCTCATAGTTTGCCTTTGCATAGCCATATACAGATATTATGCCCCAGTAGTACTAAAGCTATTGCCTTTATGTTCCATGTCCATAGCCATGCTTTGTCCCACTTTTGGACATGTCATTTTGCATCCAATCTTCTTTATCATACTTGTTTGAGATTGCAGATGTGTCTTTCCATGTAAATTACTTCACTTTAAAATTAGTTTTGAAGAAAATCAAAATCTACTAATTCAATTAATAATTAGAATTTTCATCAAATAAATCTATAAAAAAATATAAAATATTCAATTTTTTTATTTAAAATCAAAAGCTGTCGGAGTAGTCGTGGTTTCTTTTGGTGACCTTTGATTTAAACTTATCATATTGATCAAGTATTATATGGGGAAAACAAGCGATCAAATTTAATTAATTGACCAGACCACAGGCTAATGTGTTTGGATATTCTTGTAGGCTGTATAGCCAATTAATATATGACATTAATTTTATAAAAGTCGCTATGGGACAATATACTACTGAATTGGGGTCATGGTTTTAATATATGGCAGGCTATATGTCACTATCTTCATTACTTGCTTATGTAATGCTATTTGTTTTTTTTTTCTTTTCCTTTGTTTATAAAAGAAAAAAAAATTGATTTTTCATAGGCGCTGTATTAAATTAAATGAGACAACCTTTTTCAGTGGACATGATGTTCACCTCGTGATAGGTTTTTCCTTTTTTATAAAAAAGTTCGGTGGGATTATTTTCACCTAATTAATAAAAAATTAATATGTTAAAAGTTAAATTTTTAATACATATCAATTCTTTACTGACTTTTTCATAGTAAATTTAGTAATTTTTTTTCCCACCGTCGGCGAGCCACTAGTTGTTCTTTGTTGAGACTTTCTCAATAACTGCTTCCTCCAAATCCTTAATTTTATGTCGACAAAAATAAAAGAAAAAAAAAAACTAAACTTGGGTGTATGTTCGTTTAAGCCCAAGAATTATCCAAACTTCCAGGCTCAATCCACTGAATTTTGGCTTTGGGCCTGAGCATTTTGGATCTGAAATTCTCACAACTTCATTGAAAGTAAATGGAACATTCAAAATTACGAATTTAGGCTCGAGGATCATGGCCTTTGTCTGCTAAAGATGGCGCCTAAGTTGAAGGTCTTGAGCTTTCCATCAAGCGGAAACTCCAAGCGCCTTGAAAATTCCTAAATGCAGTAAATGACAGTTCATTGGCTTTGTGGCCGACTTCTAGTATACAACGTTGTGTTGTAAGTTCCATCTGCTACAATACAAATACCACTTTCATTTTATGAAAAATTTGCCAATGCATAATTTCTACTAGCCATGGCTCACTGCGATCAACAACAACGTGGTGGTAAGTGCAAGAAGACTGGGTGAATTTATCCATGGAATGTTGTAGTTATTGTTGTTGATGAGTTGTTTTATGCAGCTACGAATCCACCGCCAGTGATTGCATATCCTCCACCAAAACCAATGCAATGCCCTTGTCCCGTGCCAACACCAGTTGGTTACCCCACCGCCGATGACAGTTCAACTCAAGCGCAACAAGTTCGTCTAGAAACCAAAAGCAGGGGAAATGAAGGCTTTTTGAAAGGATGGTGAGCGCACACTTCATCCTTTTAATTTCAATATTTTCTTTTTATCAGATAATTAAGAGCTATAAAAGGAAATTATCCCATTTAAAGAAAAGATTAATGTTTTATGCTCATTTCCATTTCCAGTTTGGCTGCTCTGTGTTGCTGCTGTTGCTTGGATGCATGCTGTTTCTAAAGAGAGACTGCAGATTGGCAGTTCAAATTTCCCTATTATTACTATGATTTACGTTATTTTTTATTTAATATTTAAAAGAAAGGAGCATAAGAGACACTTCCATTTCCATTAGAATGTTGTTGTTCTATCATCAATTCTTGGGAAAAAGCATTTTGTAATTCTCTCCCCCCCTATGGGCACTCTCTTTCGGCAAATACCTTTACGGAATAATTTAAAGGAAATAAATTTATGTAGTGGATAGTCATTGAGAAACAAATGCCATTGGACCCTAGTGATAAAATTTTGATTAAAAATGGATGGCGCAGAACTTCGAAAATTCAAGCTCTGTCAAGCATATTCACACACGAAGGCCTCCAGGTGCCCTATTCAGCCCAAGTAGAACTTGTAGAACACTTTACTAAATCATACATGTCTAACCCATGGTATACATTCCGTGTGGAATGCATGCTGAATATAAAAGTCAAAATTCAATTTTTATTTTCGGTATTTGTAAATATTGATTAACACATCTTTGCCCGTTGGCTACCCTCTTCACACCACGACCCGTCTACCAACAAGCTCATCTACCACATACCCATTTTCGAGCAGCTCGCTAACTAATCATCAATGCGTCCCCTTCATTAGGTTTCCCCTAATCCTCCTCTCAATTTAGATTTTTTCCGCCCTAATCACACAGCATTTCTAGCAAAGCCATGATTTTGTGTTGGGTATGTTGAAAGGGATATGGGAGAGATTTAAACAAATAACTAAATGTAACTAAGGGGTAACGCGGAAAACGATGCCATCGTGTCCAAACGATGCTGTTCCACATTTATTGGACGAGCAACTGAGCAGGCACAAGCTCAAGCAATTCAGACGAGGAAACATAGTCCAAATGGGAAGAAGGCAGTTGTCTTAGTTCGGCATCATCTGCTCCCATCCTATGATCACGAAGCCTAACCTCTTTCCTTCTTGTTTTCACCAAATTATATTACATCATGAATCTTGGTTGAACATTGTGCTTTCTAAGAAAAAAATATGCTTAATTATGTAATTTTATCAACAATGCTTCACAATTATTCACGTCAATTGAATATTGACGTAGGCAGATGGATGATTGCAAATTCCTTGCAGGAAAAGTAGATAAATATTCAACAGAAACATTAATTTGCTTACTAAATGACACAGGGAAAAGAAAAGAACTCCTGCTCTCCATCCAAATTGGTGGGGAATGACTTGGTCTATTTCGCGAATTTCCATTCCAAGATTCAGTATCCAACCGAAAGAAAAAGTCCCAAAGGTAATAAATTTCATTTCCTATAAGCTAGTTGTTCATAATTTCATATCTCTAGTTCTCCAGTACGAGGAAAAGAGCAACGCAATGGCCATCCATCCATATTACCAAGAACAAAACAACAAATTAACAATGCATGCTTTCTACCTCCTCATGAACCCATACGAATCAAGCCATACTCATCAGAAAAAAGAAAATACTAAAATCCCATGGTAGCAATCAAAATTCAGACAATAACAATCAACTAAAATCTAAACTCCAACAAAGAGTAACTTAAAATTATAAGATAACAAAAATGCCATATGTTTAATATAAGAACAGAACCAAAATCCATTTCAGAACCTGAGCTTGGAAAAGAACCACCTGTTCTTCCCAGTCTTGAACCTCTCCTCGAATCTCTTCTTAATCTCCTTAGCAGCCGTCACCTTCTTGTCCTTAGTCACCAATGCATCAGGAGTCGTCACATCCTTTAAATCAACATCCAGTGTGTATCTGGTAGGCATCAAATGGTTGTAGTTAACCACCTTAACAAATGCCTTTACGCGTGACTTCTTCGCTGTCTTCTTCGCCGAGTCTTTTTTTATCACCTTAGCCGGGTACTTGTATATGCCTGCCACCAGGCAGTGGCCGTAGGGGCGGTCACGGGTACCCTCATCGAAGGATCGCACAATCACCGCCTTACGTCCCGCGAAGCGTCCCTGCAGGAGGATTACGGCCTTGTTCTGCTTCAAGAACTTCACCATCTTCGCCTCTTGCTGCCACGAGCTTCTAGTTCTACGGATTTCTTCAGCCGTCTGAGCTGGCTGTATTATTGCTCCTGCCTCTTATATTAGCCATGGTTTCCTAGGGTTTGATAAAATTCACGATGAGACTTGATAGTAGAGGAAACTACAGAAATGCCACTTCTTCAAATTCCGAAGCCCAATTCATCTCCGTTGGGCCAAACGGCTCATATCCAAGAAGGAACGGCTCATCCCACTTATACAAAACCCTTATACCACCGCAGCTGGTTATCCCCGTGCTTGAAAAATTTTGTGGAAATTAAACGATTTATCTTTTTTTTTTTTTTTTTAATTTCATAAATATATATATTTTTTAATTTTAATGAATATGCATTTTTTAGTTTTTTTTTTTAATTTTAAAAATATTCCTTTTTGTAAACATATCCCGTTCGTTAACATCTTTGAACCGCTGTCTCCCGCCCTCTCCTATTTCCATTTCATCGTTAGTTTGCCCTTTGCCATTTCGTCAAAAAAACTCCCTTTGCTATTTCGTCGTTGAACTGCCCTATCCTGTCCTCTATCATTTACTCGACATTCCACTGCCTCCGATTTTATCGTCAAGCCACCCTCTGTCATTTCATCGATGAACTGCCCACTCCCATGCGCCTGTTACATGGTGAGAGGAACAAAGCTGCAATGGAAGCCCTTAAAAGAGCAATCAACGATGGCCACCGTAAAATTGCCATATTGTACGGTGGACATAAGAAGGCGATTGTAGGAGGAGTTGGATTTGGTCATTTCTCAAGTGCAATGGATTACATCATGGTTGATAAAGAATCAAGATCTGAAGAGAACTTCTTTTCCATTCCTGACAAAATTGGCTCAAGTTTTATGTTGGCCATTGAACCGCTATCAAACTTTGGCATTACTGATATTCTCATTAATCATTGCATTAGATCTTTGGTTTTGGGAGCTCTTCTTTGGGATTACAATAAACTGGATCTCCAAGATTGCTTCTAAAGTTTCTCAATATGTTTTTACTCCTTATTGATATCGCAGTCAATAGTCAATACCATCAATATCTACAAGGAGAGAAGAAGAATCTTTTTTTCCTGGTGTACATGTTTTGAAATTGAATAAACAGACAGAGTATTTCTTTCTTTGTGGCAGCATGCCAGCTAGTTAAGGAAGTTCTAGAATTCTGTTAAAGTCGTTAACACAATACCTGTAATTTCAATTAATTCTTTTAGTATTAGAAATAGAGATCTCCTAGACCAACAAAACCTCTTATTTTTTACAACCATAAAGCATCAGCAAATTTTTTTTCACTCAAGCAATTTCCTATTTTTAATTGGTATATAATACTAACACTAATACAAAACTGAAAGAAACTAAAGAATATCAAACCAGAGCCATAGATACGGTAAAATGGAAATTCTATCACTTTAGGAGGATATAGAGGAACCCTTGTACAAGAAAGTGAAAACAATTACATAAATTCCATGAAAAACAACATAGAAATTAGCTAA
>CANXYI010918075.1:0-11270 GCA_948208565.1 Hura crepitans | reverse complement strand
GGTACTTCTTAGATGCATGACTTAAAAGCTCTTATGTGCTTCATCTAAGATCAACCTTTTAAGCACTTTATTATTAGGTACATACAATCTTACTTGATAAAACACTTAACCATCTTTTAATTCAGATCCACTCAACTTCCTATCTTGGGTTTGTCTTATGATCTTTGTCACCTTATCATCATTTCTTTGAACACTTTTCACTTGTTGACTCAAATCAAGTTTCATCCTTATCTCAGTTATGATAGAACCATCATGTGACAACTGCAAATAGTTGTTCATTTCTCTCAAAGTTGCCATCAATTTTCTACTCAAGTCATCAACTACCATGTTAGCATTAATCATAATCTTTGAGCAATTCCATATATCTCTTCCATCTCAAATTAAGCTCTTTCTTAATGAGAAGATGCTTGAGACTCATGTGATCTATGTAGATAAATCATCTCTCCCTTTATAGATAATGCCCTTAAATCTTTAAGGTGAAAATAATAACCAACTCTAAATCATGAGTAGGGTAGTTTTTCTCGTGAGGCTTTAACTACCTTAATGCATAAGCCACTATCTTACCCTCTGGCATAACCACACATCCGAAATCATGATGAGATACATCACTATACATCACATAGTGCTTTTTTGATACCAGTTGTGTAAAGATTCAAGCTTCAATTAGTATAACCTTTAGCTTTTAAAAGCTCTTTTGGCATATTACAGACTATTAAAACTTGGCATTCTTCTATAGCAGCTTAGCTAACAGAGAGACAATAATGGAAAACCCATTCACAAATCGTCTATAATATCCTACCAAACCTAAGAAACTTGTGACTTCTATTACATTCTTAGGTTATTTTATGCTTAAATATAGCTTCAATCTTTTTGGGATCCACTCATACCACATCAGCTGATATAACATAGTCTAGAAGTGCCACTTTATCAAGCAAAAAATCACACTTTCTAAATTTGACATACAACTATTTCTCCCTTAACTTCTGTAATACTAGCCTCAAATGCTCATCATGCTCTTCCTTGTTCTTGGAATATACCAATATGTCATCTGTGAACACAACTACAAATCGATCAAAATAAGGATGGAAAATTTGGTTCATTAAATCCATAAATGCCACTAGTGTATTCATCAAAGCAAAAGGAATCACAAAGAACTCATAATGCCCATACCTTGTTTTGAAAGCCATCTTAGGCACATCTACATCTTTCACCTTTTGCTGATAATAGCTTGACTTCAGGTTTATCTTTAAGAACACACCTACTCCCTTAAATTGATCAAACAAATCATTAATCCTAGGGAGAGGATACTTATTCTTCATTGTCAACTTATCAAATTACTGATAATCAATACATAGCCTTAATGGACCATCTTTCTTCTTCATAAAAAGCATTAGTGCACCCTATAAGGAAATAATAGGATGAATGTAACCATTATTAAGCAACTCTTGCAACTATATCTTTAACTCTTTCAACTCTATTGGCACCATTCTATAAGGTGAAATAGACACTAGTGTCACGTGTGGTACCAACTCAATGCTAAACTAAACTTCTTTTTACAATGGCAAACCTAGTAAATCATTAAGAAAGACATCTTAGAAATCCTTCACTATAGGTATGTCTTAAAGTTCTAGTATAACTTTTTTACCATCCCTTATACAAGCTAGATATGTTTGACACCTACTTATAACCAACTTCTTTATTACTATTGTAGATATCACATTAGAGAGGAAATTAGATATCTCTCCCACAACTGTTACTTCATCACTATTAGCTATCTTAAGAGTTATTCTCTTAAGCTTGCAATCCACTATCACTTGATGCTTGGACAACCAATCCATACCAAGAATCACATCAAAATCATTGAAAGGTAACTTCATTAAATCTATAAAGAACTCAAACCCTTAATGGCTCAATAGACAATCTTTCTACACTTTTTTCACAATAACACTATATCCCAAAGGATTAGAAACTAAAACCTCTTAATTTGTTGGTTCAATCTCAAGGTTCCATTTTTTGTGACAATACAGTACAAATGTATGAATGAATAAATCTAGGAACTATCAATGCATGCATAAAGGAATAAAAAAAAAGAAAAGAAAGTACCAACTATAACATTTGAAGCATCCTCTTTCTTTTTGGCTTAGATAGCATATGTATAAGTCAAAGCATAAACCTCTAACTTCTGTATTGTCTCAGATGTAGCTTTATGAGAACCCTTCTAGTTAACTTGCTTACCAACCTCTATCTAGAAGATACAATAGTTTTAGCCTCTCTTAGTTATCTATTAAAATCTTGCATCTTAGGATAATCACTGATTTTGTGGTCAGAAAACCTATATCTCAAACAAGCACTTAATAACTTTCATAGACACCACTTTGCATCTTACCACAATGCTTACATAGATGAGCTATAGCACCTCTAGTAGTTAAAGCACTAGCCATTAATGCAACTACACTATCTCTCTTATTACCACTCTTGTTCTTCATAGTAGAACCATGTGCATGAAAGCATTACTCGAGGCAAAGGAAACACTACTTCGTCATCATCTTTTCTTATTCTATCCCTTGTTCTTTTTGTTCTAATCTTGTACATTGACATATTTAAACTCTATGGCAAATAGACACTAACTAAGAAAAATCTTTAATCATGCTAGGTATCACACTAGATCTAATACTATGGTTCAAACTATCTTAAAATTACTTGCATCTCACAGCTTCAGTAGGAAACATATCCTCAGCATACTTAATTAGCCAGAGCAACTCTTTCTCATACTCAAAGATTAATATCTAGCATTTCTTGAGATATATAAACTCTTCATATCTTGTTTCTTAAAAGGCCTCATTAATGTATTTCTTTTGGAACTCTACCTAAAAGAATTGCCATGTAATGGCCTCAGTAGGTTTCCCTCTGATTAAAGTCTTTCACCAATTATAAGCCTCTTCTTGAAGGAGTGACCTAGCACAAATCAGGCTTTCCTCATTAGCACATCCCATTTGTTCCAAAATCTTAGTTGTCTTTTCTAACTAATATTCTACCACTATAGAATCTTCCTCCTTAAGGCCTTTAAACTTTTCAGCTTTTATCTTTTAGAGTCTTTCGACAATGTTCCTTCTCTTAGGCTTAGGTGGAGATATTAGAGGCTATATCTATGGCATATTCATAGTAGCTCACCTCAACAATTGGATAAGCTTAGGTAGTATCACTTCTTAACCCTGAGCTTAAGAAAGAGACTTTAAAGCAGTAGACTATCCAGTGTTACCCATACATATAAGTTATCTTCTTTACTAATTACTTGATGGGAGCTATGAGACATGATTTCACTGTGTCAATAGAGAGCACTTTGCATTAGGGTTCATAGTTATACATATAATACAATGCTAATGCATATCAATGCATACATATGCAGTCACATACACAATTGACATAAGTTTACACAAGCAAGAACCACCTTAACTTGGCTTTGATACCATAAAATGTGATGTCCCTTTTATTGACATGCTAAACCACCTTAATTGGCAATCCAAATACATAAATAGGAGAAATGCCAAGGCACTAGAATCACTCATGTAAATATATAATCTATATAACAAACACATACACATACTACAAAATTCACATCTAGGTAAACAAAATTTTTAAAGGTAATCTGTATTAAACCAACAATGTATAAAACCATGTCTTAGGCCATCAAATTGGAAAAAGCCTTATTATATCACCAAAACTTCTATATAAACATGAAAAACAAATGTCTATATAAATCTTTAAATAAAAGAACAAATGTTTATTGAAAACTATAATGATATGATCAAAACTTGATATGAAACTCTATGTGCTCCTGCTTCTCTTGTTGAACCAAGTACTTCAACCTATGTGTGGAAAACCAACGTGCTAAAAAAAACTTGCTTAGTGGTATATAAACTAAGCATGGTTACCACTAAACACACATGATTCATATATAAAGGCATACATCTATAATTTATAAATCATATGATATCATTTTCATGTCTCATCATAAGAAACACAATTATTAGTATCATCATGTATGAACTTTGCCTTTGGTAGTTGGAAAACATATGAACATAGCTTATACATATGCAATTCAATCATTTACATTAATCATCCTATCATATAACTCTTACATGTCATCATATTTCAATTCTATGTCATATTCACATACTCAATGTCAATTATTATTTAATAGTCTCATTTAGTTGATTTCTTGACTAATTAACACTTATTATTCAATCATCACAATTAGTTTTTTTAGTTGCCTAATGTATCCTAAACCTAATATATTGATAATGGCTTTATACTTTGATCAATAGACTTATGTGGCCATAGCTACAAACGTATATATACATGGTGATCTTTGATTTTATATATCTATGCCTATAATAGTTGTACAATGTCCTTCATATGGACTCAGTGGCTATACCCACAATACAGATATGTACAATGATCATTGATCTTATGTGGCTTTACCATATATATATACACTTATGTAGTGATCATTGATCATACACAGTTACACTCACTACATAGGGGTTGCCTAATTAAAACCACTTTAATAGAAATGTAATACCACTAAGACCCTAGTAGGCATGCTAACTTATCCAAATGTTATATAAATTCTAAGAATTCATGGGCATATTATCCATTCAATATCATTTACCTGCCAATCATTCATTTATGCATATCACATATACATCATGTATAATAAAGTTTCATAATGATCACACATACTCATATTTGTTCAATTCACATTCACATTCACTTGTATATCATATTCACTTTTAGTTACAAATCACATTAATGGCATATATAGCTTATAGCCAACTTATACTCTAAGGTATGCCATATTTATCTCATATGTTGATTACAATAATGCTTATAGCATACCAAAGATCACATAATTATCATAAACTCATATTTCAATGCATGTACATATCATAAACATGCCACATATATCATAACTCCATCATTCAAGATCTATATTTCAATATTTCTAAAGTGTGCATATTCATAAATTCCATTAAAACATTAAATATATCAATTATAATGCATTTACTAATTTTCAGCATATAATTATAACATTTTTATTTCTTTTCCTTATTTAATAATGGAACCCAATCCATTATAATTAGGGAATAAGCCCTCAAATCACATCCTTAAAGATTGTATAGAATCATTTGGGTTTGCAAAGTCCCATTTAAGAAGCTTAAAACTCCAATTAAATCAATTCTAGCAATTATTTGACAAATCAATCATAATTTTGTACAATTCATGAAATAATTCCTTTTAATTTCAAATTGTTATAAAATAGGGTTAAAATCAAATAAAACTAGTATAAAAATTTTTAGAAAATCATTTAGGAAATTTTAGAATTGATTTGAATAAAAAACCATTGAAAATTAGCTTAAAACTCAAAATTTTAACCAACTCTGATGACTCAAAAATGTGGGCCAATATTGGTTAGGGCCATGAGTCACTCAACTCAAGGTGTGCTTAGCATTAGAGAGAAGTCACATCAGTGAGTCAATAAAGGGTCATACCATGAGTTTTGTCACATGGCCGAGATAAACAATGATTTTCAGTAGTAAAAAACTTGTATGAGTCTCATGATTTTCAATCCATAACTTCTTCAAACTATAGCCAATCAATTCACACACATTCTAAGGTATTTTTCTCATAAAAAACACATCAAATCAAATTAAATAGACTTAGATTTGGATAAAAAAATCTAGAAATTATAGCAAAAAAACATTTTTCATCAAAATATGCATAAAACCATTATTAAATGCCATAAATCAATAACAAGTAGATAATTAGGGTTTGAGTTTATGAACATAACAAAGAACCTCAAAAATCACAAAGAATAAAACTTAAGTTTCAATAATAGCTTGTCCCTTGGCTTTAAACCTTAAAGACTCTTCTCTATCCTCTTCAAATCCAAAAAATCTAGCTACTAAACACAAACCAATATAAACTCAAATAAAAAAATAAATCAAAGATAAAAAAAGAATGCTTAATTAAGACTCAAAAATCATTTACTTTTAGAATTATGGAAGGAAAATAAGAAGAACTCTAGAAGAATCCCTTAGAAATAAGCAAAAATTAAAAAGAAAATAAGAAAAAAAGAAATATGATTTTCCCTAAACAATTTCTACCCAAATCTTATATTATTTTCCCTTTTATATTCCTTGAGTTGATGGCTAAGACTAAATCTTAGTCTCCATCCAATGGCACATAATTCAAATAAAGTAATAATTCTCTTTTAAAGCTATTAAAATCCTCTAACACATGCATTCATGATATTTTAACCATTAGCTAAAATTCCAATTATGCCATTACTAAAATAATTAACACAATTAGTTTTGCCAATTGTCTTAGGGAATTACATTAGTGTTACCTCATTCATACATTCATATAGAGAAAATTAGGTATACTTATGCAGTAGTGTCCACATACAGTGAAAAAAATGCATATATTAATTTGTTACCTTTATTAGTCATAAGCATGCTCTAGTAACAACACATATGTCCTTAATTAAAATTTTTACATTAGTACTAACACATTCATCATTAAGCATGTGCATTTTAGTCATACACCTAACATGCATACAACCATACATGCTCATCACTCATCTAAGATAAAGCCACATTCATCATTTATTCAAAAACATTAAGAATAAACCTATGTGTTAGGCATGTGTATCATCCGAAATATACAAATTTACTTAAATCTATTTATTATGTATGCATTCATTATATAATTATCAATTTATTCATTCATTAGTGTTAGCACAGTATAACTTTCTAGGAGCTTCATGTTCATCAATCACCTTCGTATGCATTAATTAGGCATGAACATTCATTTACACATTCTCATATTAGTAATCATACATAGATGTCGACACATTCATCTTTCATTCTAGCATTAATGAAAACACATTCATCTTTCATTTAGTACTAGCACACTTGTTCAAATAGATTTAGGCCTTCCACTCATGAATTAGTCATAGAAATTATAATACCCTTAGTCATGCACTTGTTTGCATGCACACACACACATAAATAGCACACATACATAGTTAATAATCCATAGCATGTAGCTTCCATAGTTACCTATCATAAATGACAACATAACACCAATACTACATAAACATCTACACATGCACATGCATAACCATACATATACATGTTAGACACCTTGCATCACCACCGATGCACTTATATGACTATGCAAGCACACACACTTAGGCATGCATGAATTAGATCACACATATAGGCAGCACACATGTATCTATTATCATGTATGAATACTTATAGTCAAATCATCTTAAAAGTTGACAACTCTCTGATCCATTCTTAAAATAATGCCTCTATAAAATTTGTAACCAATTAACACTAAGGTACGTATCACCAACCTACCATGTTAAATTGATATTAATTCTTATATTTTCTTATAGGGTTTAGCTTTATGCCAATTTGATCTCTTTGGGTTTAATGGCAAGACAATTCATTTTCTTTAAGTTTAACTTC
The DNA here is from genome assembly GCA_948208565.1 of Hura crepitans. NCBI lineage: Eukaryota > Viridiplantae > Streptophyta > Magnoliopsida > Malpighiales > Euphorbiaceae > Hura > Hura crepitans. The sequence continues at coordinate 3,729 of CANXYI010918075.1, read as the reverse complement.
ATGCCAATTCTATCTCTTTAAGTTTAGCGGTAAGCCAATCTATTTTCTTTAGGTTTAACTTTACACCAATTCAATCTCTTTGGGTTTAACGGCAAGCCAATCTATTTTCTCAGGGTTTAGCTATGCAAGCCAATCTGCTTTCTACTTGGTCAAACCTTATCAATCAAATAACCTTAGGTGCAATCAAAATTTACTCTAGCTTTTTAAACCTTAAAACATTTAAAATTAAATTATGAGCTACAATGATTTAATTATGTAATTAAGATGGGATTTCAAATAACCCTTTACTAAATGATGCTAAAATAAATTACTTAAAGGACATGAATGTAATTATAGAAGTGAGTATACATTATTAGGTAGGAGAAACTTATGTTACTTAAAGATAATACTAGGCATGATAAAGGAATAATTTAAAATAGAAGGGGTGTATTAAAAAAAGAATGAAAAGAACAAAGACCTAATCAGAGAGAAGTTTTGAGTTGATTAGCATATGAGAGGAATATAATATTTCTTAAGGAATAAAAAAAAGAAGAAAAGAGATATTAATGAGAATTTGGTAAAAATCAAAAAGCGGAAAACAACCAATTTTCATGCAAGAGTGAGCAGGGTAACATCAAATTAAGGAAGAATAGAGAATTCAATGAAGAGAGGTTTTTTCCTCACTATGTTATATGGATGAAAAGAGCATGAAATTTCTATCAACTTTTAATAGTATCAAAAAGGAGAAAGGCTCATAGTGTGAAAGGAAAAGAGAGAGCAACATGCCATTACAATGGGATAACAACAGAGAAGCAAAATTAGATGAAGTCTCGAATTAACAAAGATGTTGAGATTAAAACACCTAGCCAAGGAAGACAAGTGATTCCAGCTCTTAAATTGGAAAGGACTCTAGTAGCTAAAATTTTCTTTTATGATGAAAGATTAATAAAAAGGGACATTATATTTGTAAAAGATAGTAATAGTCAAAATATATGAGAAAGAGAGGTGCGATTAAGGTAACTTTGTTATGAATTTAATTACTTTATTTATTACTTTTGAATTGTAATTGAATTTTTTTATATTTCTTATATGATTTATATGAGTTAAAGGGTTTACATGGTACCAAATTATAGTGGATTAAGGATGAAATAAGCTACTATATTTGTTTAATAGTAACGAGAATAAAGAAAAAATTGATAGGATAGAATGATGGACTAATTATCAATCAATGGTGACATGGAAGGGAATTAATTAGGGAAAAGGGGATGCTTGGATTATTAAGTATCAAGTTAGGAATAAAGAATTTGTATTGATGTAGGTGAGAGTTAGGAATTTTTTTAATAAGAATGCTAACTTAGAGTCGTTAGACCAACTTATAAAAATTTTATGGTGGGTTTTACGAGATATATTGCAATAGTAGTTGCTGTCATAAAGGGAGTTTAAGGGTATAATAGATTATTACGAGGCTGGTTAGGTTCAAGATGCCAAGTGTGTTATGATGTTTATGATAGGGTAAAATGGGGTTAACGATTGCAAGTGAATAATAGACTTGTTGTAATCTATTTTTGTAGTTAGGTAGCAATAATGGCTATCAACTTTAGAGAGATTTGGGGTGTAATTAATGGTAAGGTGGGTTATCTATGATGGGAAATATGAATGTAAGATATAGTGAAGGCCAATCTTCTGTAATCAAATTTTGTAGATTTCTACAGCAAAAAATACATTGTACCACATAAAAGCTACTACCATAAAGTATGGTGGATGCTAGTGAGTTGGAAAAATGTGGAGGTCTCTTAAGGGTTAAGATGGGAAAGAGTAAGATCTATTATTACTACCTGTTAAGGGCCAAAATAGTGTAAACTCTATAGTAGAAGTGTTGTCATTCAAACTATAAAAGAGGATGGCTAGGTTAAGGTGTTTCTTTAAGGGTGCAGAGACGATGATATTTGTTTAATAGGTTAAGGAAGACTTGGTGATTGGTATAAGAGGAAGTAATATTCTTTTAGGCTATTTAAAAAGGCAAGAATGGGATTAGACGTATCCCAATTGGATTATAATAAGTGTATATGTGTGGTTAAGGAAGAAATAATGATCTCTTTATGTCATACATGTATATAACTAATAAAAGAAGATTTTTAATCATGTATACAGAAGGAGTAAATTCCAATTATGAGCAAAGCGAGGAAGTGTTTTTAGAGTATATAGTCTAACCTTTCTACACTTCTTATAAGTCTAAATTAATCATAAGCCTTTCATAATAAATTAGACTAATTTGGCTATGATTTAAGTGATCTCACTAAAAAGCAATGACATGAAATAAAATGAAAGGCAAATAAGGCTAATTCATTTTATGTCTAAATGTATAAATAAGCCATGTATAATTTAATATGCTAAAATAATTACTGCTTTTACATTATATAAAGCATGAAATACCCTTTTAAGGAAATAATGATACAATTGGGCATTGGGTCATTATGCATTATGCAAGAGAATATAAGCATATGATTTTTAATTTTAATATAGTATGCGAAGTGAGATCTTATATTATATAGACACCAAATTTAAAAGGAATTAAGGAAATATTAATTTAAACATATGCTTTCATGAATGAACTTTCTAGTTCACTTGTGAAGATAGTTTCCATCCTTAAAACCCCTTCATTTGCTAAAGAACAAGTTAAATATGTTAAATATCTTATATAGAGATTATATTTCATCTAGTAAACTTATGCTTGACATGGAAAAGTATTCCTTTGTATGTTTAAATGATTAAACTTCAAGATGATTAGTGTATATACATTATAAAATGATAAGATACCCTGCATGAGCATGATTCTATACTTATGTAACTATTATTTAGGGTTATATATATGAAAGTGAAGAAATGGTTATGAGTATTCCCACCTCAATTGTTATATGAACATAGAACCTATGTAGGCTTATGTAAATACATGATGCTTGGTATAGGCGAAGAAGGTTTTCAAGTATAGATGAAAAGTTATTTATCTTATGCACGTAACTAGAAATACCTATTATATACACACACCTATAGATGTAAAGTCAGTAGGTAAACATGGTAAGCATGAACCATGCTAATATAAAGGTAATATAGCCATTTGAGTTATTTATGCCACATTAGTTAAGGTTGCCTAAAGGATTATGAAATCAAAAATTGGTGTAAGGTTGCACACATGACAGATAACCTTATAGAAGTTATGAATTAGACTTGTAATTGCTAAATCAGTTGTATGTTGAGTATTGTAGGTCCATTATCAATTTAGGATAACGATCTTATAAGCAAAGACAATAATAAGACTAGAAAAAGAGAAAGTGTTGTGAGATTATCACATGCAAATCAGTTTGACTCCTTCATGAGTAATGCTAATTTGGTTCTAGCAATGCCTTCCTCTATTAGTAGAAAGGTAAGTACTTTTAGCCTTTTATACAAGATTACATCTTGACAAATAAGTGCATGTTACTTTATATAAGTCTCTCGTATGTTTGCTACTATGATAAAGAGGAGCATGAGTTGCACATGCATGTAAACACTATAATATGATAAGGCACCTAGCACAAGCACAATGCTTGATGGTATATCTGTGAAATATGAATTAAATAAGTAAACTCATTGTGCCACTTAAATTTTCAAAAGTACATAAGTAAGCTTTTAAATAAATAAACATCGCATTTGTGCATAATAGTTAAAATAATAAAAGAATAAAACATAATACATTTAACTAATTAAACAAGA
>CANXYI010917889.1:0-12381 GCA_948208565.1 Hura crepitans | reverse complement strand
CTTAAAAATAATAAGAAAAGAGAAACGTGGTCCAATTCTGAGTTCATGTTATATTTAATGAAAAAGACTTATTTAAAATTAATTCATCGTAAATCGATTAATAAAAAATTATTATATATTTTATTGTATAATATTTTTTTTATTAATTGATCCGTCACGGATCATATATAAAACAGTACAGTCGTAAGATAAATAATAATGATCAAAGTAAATAGTACATTGATAATCAATCTACATAAATTAAAATATCAATAATAATAAATTGTAACTAGAAAATTAATATAATTGGCTTATGTATATATAATCTAAAAATGGTTGGAATTTGTAAAAAATTTTGAAGCAATTGGATCGTTAGTCAATTCTTTTTAAAAAAAATATATATATAAAAAATATAAAATAAGCATAAATTCGTACAAGTACAATTATAAAAGAAATTTGTGTTTATTAGCAGTAGGAAAAAGACAATTAAGGTTATGATTCGTTGGAAAATGTTGATGAGATTAACCTAAACCATGAATTGCGAGCTGTGAAACGTGGTAAAGAGAGATTGGATGGGTGCTTGGAATTTCACATGCTTGGAGTTTACATTTATTGGTGTAGCGGTGAAAGAAGGCAGCCATTTATTGGACAAACATCAATGGCAGCTTGGCAAATTAATCAGAAATATTGGAATCCAACAACTCAGGGAGACACTTGAGAACCCTATCTTTTTTATTTGGTGGTGTGTGTGTCCTCAAGAGGACCATCCAAATAATAAACAATTATGACTTTGGGTCGATTGAATTTCTAGGTCTACATATTAAAATGAGGTTAAGTTTTTTTTCCCTCTTAATCTTTGGTGGGATATTTTATATTTTCGAGATAATTTGATTATAATCGAAAATTAAATTAAATTATTTTAGTTCATTTTTTTAGTTTTATTATTTTTATTATTCGGTTCAATTTCAGTTAGTATTTTTAGAACTTCGATTATTCGGTTCGCTTAACTTAAATTTTGTAAAATTATATTATTTTAAACTAAAATTTTCTGTTTTATGAAATTTTTAAAAGTCTGGTTAGGTTTACTAAATTTCGATTTTCTAAATAGTTCGATTTGATTTGTGTTGAATATCTCACATCGATTAATTATAAGATAATTGTGTTCATTTATAATGGCATGTGCAATCCTCTTGCTTTGAGCTGGCTTTTAGTGTGAGTTAAGCACAAATACATTTTCTTAACATGATATCAGAGCCATCAGTTGCGATGTTGGGATCAGCTGCAGATGCTTGCGCTCCTAGGCTTATACTCTTCCTTTGAGCTAACTTTTGGAATAAATTAAACACAAATCATTTTCTTAACAGTTTAAAAATTTTTCAAAGATCAAAATTTAGCTTTTAATTCATCAGTTTATAATGCATGTGCACCAATATGCCAGCACACTTGAATTTTAGGGGAAAAAAAAGGGGGGGTTGAAAGCTCATTAGCTTAATGAAAAAATGGCTGTTCTCTCTACTCTTTGATTAATCAAATTCGAGCATTCTTCTTTTCAAAATTGTTTAATCGGAAGAGGCAATCTGAATATACCAATTTCACCATTTTATTTGTTGATTTGTGTTGGTGTTTCCATATTATCTTTATTTATTTTTAAATAAAATACAAAACTACAAACTGAGGGATTGGTTTTGAGCCAATCCCTCACCTTTGTTGACCCTTCTGCGTACTGATGCCATTTTTCAGGCTGCTTTGAGTTATGGAGTAATGAACTATGTATTGACAAAAGAAAAAAATAAAGTTAAATGGAGTTATGGTTTGTTCCAACTCAAATAAATAAATAAAAAGTTCAAACTTAAGTTGCTTCAGTTAATAAAATATAAGGAAACATAATCATAAATAAGCGGGCATAAGCTTACCTGCTTCATATAATTAAATAACAGAGAGCAAGCTAAATCAAATTGGAAAATATGGACTTTTGAGGCCAAGTCCCAAAAAAAAAAAAAAAACTCATTGTACGTTTGATTACACGACAATTAGAAGCTTTGATTAAACATTTATAGAATAAAAAATATGGAATGAAAAAACCAATAATTAATTTTTTTTTTTATTTTTCTGCTGCAATTCTATGATGATAGCATATAGAAATACAGAATGATCAATACGTCTCCTCCAATCCCAGATCTCTCCGAAGGAACAACAATTCTAGGAAAGGATAACATTGGCTAAACAATTGCTGAACCAGAAGCAATCAGCTCCAGTACCTGGCTATGTAAGTTACCATTAGTTACCAGAACACCGCCTGATGGAAATATAATCCTTCGTTCAACTTGATCTGCTGCAAAATCGAGTTCGTCTCCTTCCCAGTCGGTCACCTGATCAAAAATTTATTATCAGATACTAAAAATGGCTACTCTTATTCCAAATTATTTGTCCTCGTTCTACAATATTTAACTCAAAGCGGGATTAAAAACAATGGAACTAGAGCATAAATCCCCACAAGTGTGGCATTATGCAATTTTTTATAGGCATATCTTTATGGCCATCTGTTTATATGAAACTGGATGATACTACTCCATGCAAAGCTGATGATCAAACTTGCTATGAACAGGCAGGTGAAGAATCTTTATACCTTTCCTCCTGCTTCATGCACGCATATTATACCGACAGCATGATCCCAAGCCTATAGTAAACAAGTTAAAGAATTAAGTGATGGTGAAGCAATTTTCGCTACTTATTTGTCTTGAAATAACATTGTACCTTGACGACTGTCTGAGTTCTTGTTTGAAGAATGAAGACCGATGCCCTACCAGAAGCCACCATTAGATACTTGCATAGACTGCATTCAAATTTACCTCCATGTAACTTGTAATGACAGCAAAGACAGTTTTATCGTTACACAAATAAACAAAAGGCAATAAGATAAAAAAGGATGCTACGCAGCAAAGTGTATTCCATCACCATTTGAATGCAATAATCAACGGGCTTGCTCACCATCAATCAAAGGCATTTCTTATTTAACTTGTGAATAGTTTTCAAGGCTTCCCCGTTAATGCCCTAGAGCATGTAGGTTTAGGTGAACACCAGGGGATTTAAGTTCAGAAACTGATATAGAACATTTACTTCATGAATTGCATTGTGCATCACCTACAGTATACAATGATGTAGGCTTCACTGCACCATGACCTCTATCATTACAAAGACTTTTGAGACAATTTCAAGTCCTGCTGGCATGGCATCCAACAAATACAACATGGGCAGTTCAAAAGCAAAAGCCTAGCACTTGGTGCTACTAAATGTTTTTGCCTAAGGCTCTATTCTTGTGCGGAAATCATATAGCTGTTTTTTGGAGATATCAACATGCAGAAGGAAAAGATATGAAGATGCGGAAACCTAATGACAAGAAGCTCGAACGCATTCAAATTTTAGACCCATATATGCTTATTGTGTGAAACAGAGTCAAACCATGCAAAAAACATTAGTACACTAAAGTATCTGCCCTCGTCTTAGAGTATCTTGAAAATTCCTTAAAGAAAAACAATTGCTTATGGTGTTGCTTGTCTTCCCTACCATCACTTTATTCATCTTGTAGAATAGGGTTTCCAATAGCCCAGCCAAGAAGCAAAGGATAGTCAACGCCTAAATAAAAAGTCACTTTGTTTTGCAGGATCCAAAAATTTTTTCAAACAAGAAACATATATAATTCCTGAAATTGGAGATGATATAATAGAAACAAATATATAATCCCGAAGTAAACACTTGTTATAGGGCCAGGGGAAGGGGGAGTGGGGAAGGAGGGGAAAAAAAAAGAGAAGGTACTGGCAAGCATTGATGGAAAAGCTAACCTTGCACAATAGTTTATTATAAAAGCAGAGATGTTTAAATATATGGGAGAAACACAAATGCTTTGCAACAACTGCTCAAGTGTAAACTACAGAAAATAAACAGAAGTATGACAAATGATGAACAGTTTATAACCATGCTAAAGCAATGAAAATTCAGATACATAGCTCGAAAGTATAAGCAGTTCACATACTGAAACGTATAAAACCAAACCTCCCACAGCATGTCGGCAAAAGAAGAATTTCTTTGTTGCCAACACTTTCAGGATCATCTGTTGCATTGAATAAAGCAGAAAGTGGCAACGACTCCCACGTTTGGCTATCTGGAATACAAAAACGTGCTTCAGGCACAAAATGACATCTATCAACAATGCATTTGGTCCAACTATCTTCAGCTTTGACCAAGCTGCCAAATGTATTAAATAGCCCCTTTGTCCAAGTTCCACAGCCAATATGAGTCACCATAAGGATCCCAGATCCAGATATCATATCTTCGTATCCTTGGACTTCAGATATGGATTTGGAGGTATTATCCTCCACCCAGTTGGGACAACCCATGACACCTAATACAATCTCTCCTTCCACTATAAGAGCCAAACCTACCTGGAAATCATCATACATGCTAGCTTCTTACTCAGTGGAGAAAGCAAGGGAATATACAATATTATAAGTAAGTGTTCCTTGGAAACTAGAGTATTTGGTAAATGAAAGTGAAAGCCCCTCATCCACATGGAAATGGTCAGTTAAACCTCTCTTTCTTATTTTGTCACTCGATCTAGAAACCAACTTACAAGTTCTGGGAAAATAAATCCTATTAGGTTGTGGCAATAGGTGCTAATATCAGATTCATAGACTTATTGCAGTAAATGGCTTGCAATTTCCTCCATCATGAGTCAATCATCATCAAATGGCAACTGTTAACCCCTCTTGGCCACTACAGAATTCTTATTTGAACAAACATTTAACAGTCTAGGCGGCATCTCCACTAACAAAAGCAATACGCTTTGGCAAAACACACCCCATTAACTCATGACACTATTATTGCCACCATCTTCACCAAGATCCACCACTATTTGCTTTTATCCCACCATCTACTCTCGACATCATCCATCAAGCAGTCAAATGCCAACTTGTAATGACTAAGCAAACCCTAAAGCATTATACCCACGCAGTGAACATTACTGGAAGCAAGGCATATTTTATTATAACTCAAGTCCAGCCAAGTTAAAATGTTACACTGCAGTCATTCCTTCAAAACAGTGCTAAGAAAAATAAATATGTGAGTTAACAGCAAATATTGGGTTGTATCAACAATATATTTATTTTGGAAGAATGGAGATTTTGGAGATATTATGATGGTAGGATGAGTTGAGGATGCAGAGGAGCATAGATATTACAGAGGTAGTGGTTAGCGTGAAAAAGTGTTTATTTTATTTATTTTTTTTGGATTTTTCTTAGTATTGTTTATTACAAATATGGACTAATATTTCTTTCCTCACATCAGCATTCGAAGTAATTTGCAAATAGTCAGCTTAAGATATCACCAACTTGGGCTTATTTGGTCCAAAAATAAACTTGTAATCTAGAATGAATAAAGTTAAAATAAAATTAAGAAAAGCAGGGTTAAATCGAATTTCTGCAAAATGAGGATAGTGGAAGGGCTTTCAGGTGCATTCGACCTTCTTGTTAGAAAATGTATGATGCAGGATTGTTAACTCTTGTTCAAATATACATTTCTGCATAGCACTTTTTTTTTTTCCACACGGATACTAGAGGAACAGTCTCTAAAAAGTAAAAATAATTGATCTGAACTTCTCAAATAAAAACAAAACAGACATACCACATATAGAGCCTCATTTCCTTTGACGAAACCCTTAGTGCCATCAATTGGATCTAATATCTGCATTGAATTTATAGACCATGTCATAATATTAGGTCCAATAACAAAGGTTTTTGCACATATAAAACCTGATCTGCTCTCACATGGCAAACTATAAGGTGGAACCAATAGATAACAATCACAACTCCCCTTTGAAGAACACAGAGAGGGCATACTTATTAGGTAATGGGATGATAACTTTACTATTAAAAGGTGCAAGCATTTACTTCAGAAGGCAATTTACTTGAGTTTTACTTACCCAATATGTGGCCGGTTTTGTACAATAAACAGTCGCATTCTTTCCTCCTCTGTCAATTGCTTCCAAGACATCAGCATTTTCCAATGCCTTATTATTAGAGCTTGCTTTATCAGCAACAACATTTACCACAGGATCCACCAGATTATTTGAGCGTAAAAAACCAGAATCCTCTTCAGCCACCAAGGGAATAGAAGGAAAATGTTTACTCAGCTCTGTCAAACAAATTTTTTTAGAAAAATGGAATTTTGGCTCATGGAAAATTATAAGACAACAATCCACTGAAACTCCATCTTGCGAAGGTGATAGATAAGTAACCACTGTTGGCTTTAATTGCATAAGTTAAAGAGGGAGGATAAAGGGGCATCAAATTGGCTCCTCCATGAGAGTGTAATGCAGCGAACTACACGAAACTCTAAGCATGATCCAATTCAGATTGTAGTGAAACTAGCAAATCCTATTACTAAACAGGAACTCGTGCTACTGCATCAGAGATGTTTTGAATTACTGGATGAACTCATAGCTCTTTTAACACCTCGGTCATAGGTTTATTATTACAGAATCAAGAAAATACTCGGCAACAACATAGGCTAAATATTAACCAGATTAGATAAGTCACAGGTTACCAATCCGCATGAAGCATTGCTATGTAACTAGATTTCATCCAACAGTAGTTAGGTCAGTTACAGTTCTTCGAAATTTAATCAGCAAATGATTGAATTCAAACAAAGAGCAACCACAAAAATGTTAATCTTCTAAACACGAGTCTAGATAGCATCAAATTTCAAAATAAACAATCTAAAAGAAAATCATCAAACCAAAACAAAGCTACAAAATTAGTTTAAATTTTAAAACAAAATTACCTAAGCTGATTAGAGCCTGCACACCAAAATCCGCAATAGTAACTGGCGTTTGATCGTTCTTTTCAATTATCCGACCTTCGCTAGAGAACAGGGTCCTTTTCACCTATCAATCACCATCACGCATAGCATGTAACTTCTCCATTCAAAAAATATTTAATAAACGAAATCATCATATAATTTCTCTTCACTTTCCCACTTTTTTGCAGCAAACCATCAAACTTAAAGAAAATAGCACTAGGAGATTAGGAAAAATGACAGTTACTTGACTTACGTCAACGCAGAGACGACAAGCTCTCTCCACAGCATCCACAGCAGCTTCGAGCTCTCTGTGATAATTGGCCCTGTGCTTTGGAAATGGAAGACTCGACCTGAAAATTATACCATTGAAAAAAAAAATCTATGAAAATGCGAAATCAAAAGGGGAATGAAGCGAGGAAATTGATTTTCACACAAGGAAGAATAATCGAGTGGAGTGACCTTACAGGCAAGAATCGCCTGCGACGAGGTGTAGAAGCAGAAGGATGACGGCGAAGATATCGGACGGCGGAGAACTGCGAAGCGGAACGGAGAAGATCCATCGGAGGGTAATGGCGCTGCAGAGTATAGAGAGCTGAACAATGTGCGACTGGTTTGGTTTTGGTTGGCAGTTGCTCCTGCTACCGTCGTGGATTGTGTATTTACGAATGCACCGTGTTGTATTGTTGTAAACAAATACAATGTTTTAGTGTTATATTAAGAGTATTATTTTGCCCCTATTTTTTATTTTAAAATTTTATTTTATTTTTTAAATCATTTTTAAAATAAAAATATTTTTATAATTATTTAAAATAATATTAAAAATATCATTACACTTATTAAAAATTATGTAAATATATATATATAATTGTCAAAAATAGTATTAAAATATTTTTATTTTCTAACACTTATATAGATATTTTAGAAATATTTTTAATAACAATAGTAACATTTTTTGCTTAAAAATAACTTGAAGGTAAAATAGAGTCCAAGACAAACGTTATGGGCAAAGCATACATTTTCTCTTATATTAATTAGCGGCAATGCTTTGTAATATCTTTTATTAAAAAATGTTATGCCATTAAAAATCTAATGTAAATTTACCTTTTTATAACGGCAATGGTATATTTGCATCTAAAAATTTAACGATTTCATTTATAAAAAATGATAGATTTGCAATAGTTTTTAGACAATAAAGTATTTTTGCATCAATTTTTTTAACTACATAAACATTTTAAAAAATATAAAAGGCAAATATACTCTATTTCAAAAAATTAAAGAGTATTTTTACTCATTCTCTTTGTTAATTATAATGCATATATAGTTAGTATTTTTTTTATCACACATTTATTTTCTATTTTCCCTCAAATGCTTGTAAATATTTCCTATTTATACTTTTTTTTATTGAATTTCCTTTTTCACTCTTTAGTGTATATAATTAATACTCTATATAATGATGAAAAAACTAAAGACTGTAAAAAGTTTTATTGACCTTAAATAAAGTAATTATAATACAAGTTCTATTGACCTCGAAGCCTACTAGCACAAAGTCTACTCATTTAGAAAAAGTTTTTATTCCTCATATTAGTATAGCATAATCCTTATCGTGAAGGTTTGCTTGGCCATCAATATAATTTTAGTTTTTATTAGAATCGAACCGAAATAAAATAATAAAAATAATATTCAATAAAAATTTAAAAAATTAACCAAATTTTGATATAATTAAATTAAATCGTACTATAATAAGTGCATGAAAAATTTTAATGTATGATAATATAATTTTATCATATTTTAAAAATCAAAAGTTTGAGTTTGTCCTCACTTGTAAAGTGTGCCTCCACTGCCTCCAAAAATAATCTATTGGTCTTTGTATTAAAGTTGGACTCGCAAAATAGCAAATTTTACCTCCCTTCCCCTTTCTTCTTTGACGCGAAATATATGCAGAATTTATTAAGGGCTGTCCAAAGTTATCATAAAAAAATCGAATTGAATTATTTAATTTTATTTTTTATTAATAATTTTTAAAATTTTAATTATTTAATTATATTTAATTTTTTATATTTAATTTGATTAATCGAAATTTGATAAAATTAATTATAAAATTTCATATTTTACGTCATTTTTTAAAATTTGATTCGATTTTATAAATTTTTTTAAATTTTAATTTTAATTATTTTAATTCATGTAATTTGAAAAAAAGGAAATTGTTGATGATGCGCTTTAATTAATGAAAAGAATTCTGAATTCCCAAACCAAGAAGCATCCATTATTTGTCCTTATCACCTTATCCCGAATATTCTACTAGAAGACACGTGTCATTTACCCACCGGAGCCTCACTATCATACCCCATCCCACGGCCCGCAGTTTATACGAGGAAAACTCCATTATTTTTCTTGAATTTCGATAAATTGTCAAGTTAAGGTCCTCCATTAAAATTTTATTCAATTTAATCCTTGAACCTCTAATTGTCTTTTTTATTATTTAAAGTGTTTACCTATTTTTTTGTAATTAAATTATTTAAAATAGTAAAAATATGTACATATACTACTTTTCGTTAAAATTTACTCATAAATTTAAAAAAAAAAAGAGAGAATACTATTTTTTTAGAAGACTAGCAATTACAAAAATCCATGTATTGTTATTATGAGAGGTAAAATTTATCAAATTTTATACGTTCAAGAGGAAAATAACCAATTTTGAAAAATATTAGGTAAGATCATTCAATTTTCTTAAATTTAAAAGCAAAATTTAATGAAAAAATTAGAAATATATTTTGAATCAATGATAAAAAAAAAAACCTCTATTTAATTATCTAGTTGAAAGAAAATTTAGGCTCCAACAAAAAATATGAAATTTAAAAACATAAGAAATTAAGAAAAAAAAATACCTATGTCAACGTTTAATCTTCGTCAAATGAGCTCTTGAAAATATGCAAATAACAAGCAAATAAAACAAAAATCAGAAACTCAAGGACTCAATTTAATAAAAAATTCAAATCAAGGGGTGATTAAATAATTTTGAAAGTTCAAAGACTAAAATTGTAATTTTCCTATATTTAACCCATGATAGCCGGTTGTTTCTTGAAACATGGGCCTTTTCTTCTGCTATAAATAGCAGACAAGTCCAGATCAACCCTACGTCGGATTATCAACATTGAGGTGTGGTGAGGTTTTAAAAATCTATGAGCTTGAGATTTATGAGCAGAGTGGTTTACCAGGGAGGGATGAGGGCGATCCAGGGATTGAAAGATCAAGTATCAAAGTGCGATACGGTTCTCAAATCGTTAAGAGATTCAGCTTCTTCTTCTTCTTCTTCTTCTTCTTCTTCAAAGCAAGCGAGGCTCTTCTCTGGGGCTCTGGACTCTGGTGCGTTCAAGGCTGCCAAGAACGACAAGCTTAAGCAGCAAGAGGAGTCTCTGAGGAAAGTTATGTATTTAAGCTGTTGGGGTCCTAATTAATTATTTCTTCAATTTTGAATATCTTTTCTTGTAAATATTATAAATTTATAATCACTTGGAGAAGGAATATTAGTAAATTGTGAATTAATATATATATATTTGTAATTTTCCTTCTGTGTATATATAAAGTAAGTATATTTGTACAAAAACGTTTCAGTTTATATATCAATATATATAAGCTTGAAGTTTAATATGAATTTATGCAGTAGTATATATATTTTCGTTGGATTTGATTCATTTGAACTACGTCTATTAAAAGAAGGAAAAGAAAAAAAAAATCAATAGAGCAAATTTATCGAGAATCACATGATATAGGCCTTATAATTATTATTATTTTTTAAAATTTTAAAATTCCATTTGAGCTGATTCGTTATAAGATAAAGTTATGAGTTGAATTGATAATTAATTTTTTTAATTGATTAGAAGTTCAAGTATTTTTTTTCAAGAATAGGAATCTTTTGATTAAAAGTTATAACTGGAGAGCTAGCAGAAGATTGCATCGAATTACCACTTCTTAGTTTAAATAAAAAATTTATGGATAAATTACTCGGTTGGTAACAAATCAATCACTTAATATTAATTTGTAACAAATTAATAATTTGATTTTAAAACTTGTAATATATAAATTCTAACCATAGGTTAGAGTAGAAATTAATCAATAGACAGATGAGTCAATGTCAATTTAATAATATTTATTTGAAAAAAGCCTTATGAATATCAAAATCTTTTTATTTTCACTGAAAACATGAAACAAAGAAAAAAACTTTCACCAATATCAAAATCTCTCCATCTCATCTCAACATCATCTATTTCTTTCCCATTATTTGTTAAGCATAATCCCCAGTTGCCAAAATGAATCGAAAGCCCTAGTCCAAATATTTAGTTTAGGCTTAACAATCTAAATAATGTCGCGTATTTTAAACTCAGAAAACTCAAACTTAGAATCAATACCTTTTTGTATGCGTAGTAATGAAGCCGAATTGAAGATCTCATGAAGAGAGAAGGTTGGTGCACTTTCTGAGGATGGAAGGATCCTAAGATTCACCCTCAATCTAAATGGGTGATCAATGGGTTATTGAGGAAAATGCATAGGCTAGAGAAAGAAAAAACGAAAAAAAAAAAGGGGTAATGGATTTTTGAAATACCTTTTACCTTGTTTTTGTTCTGTTGTAATGATTATATATATGCTATATATTATGCATAGCTTTGAATAATAGAAGAATGTTATGTGTGGGGATAGTTGGTGTGTGTGGTTGATTCTGGATATCATTTTTAAATGAGAGTTTGGTAGGTGTCACTACAACAAAAATTGATTTTAGCGACGGATAAAATTCGTAGCTAATTTAATTTAGTGACGGATTAGCGGCGGAAAATTTTCCGTAGCTAATCAATTCTACGGAAAATATCCGTATCTAAATTAGGTAATTTTTTTAAATTTAATTCATATTTTTTTTTATATTTTCCTTTACGGCCCGGAGATATTGTGAGAGGGAAGGACTTCCCAAGTTAGCTAAATTAGGTAATTTTTTTAAATTTAATTCATATTTTTTTTTATATTTTCCTTTACGGTCCGGAGATATTGTGAGAGGGAAGGACTTTCCAAGTTGGTTACCCGTCTTGATGCTGCTCTCGTCCAAACACGTTTAACTTCATAGTTTTGATGGGATCCGAACCCTTTTTACTTATAACACATATACGTAAGAAAAATGTATCCACACCCTTATAAGGTGTGCTTCGTTCTCCTCTCTAATCGATGTGGGATTATACTTCTAAATGTAACGTCTCGACTATACGGTGTCACCGAGGTTGGAAAAGTGCGCTTAGAGTGCTGCCTCACCCGCACGAGTCCCGAGGCAAGGCATACTGTCCAATAAATTTTGGTCTAATTGGTTCGATTTTTTAGTTTTAGAAAATCAAAACGAAACAAAAAAAATCGAACTTTTGATAATTTGGTTTATTTGGTTCGATTTTTTCAATTTTTGGCTTTTTGGTTCGGTTCTTTTAGGTAATTTTGTTCGCCTACTTATCGAAAGAATTTTATCACGAAATTTTGTGAGCATCTAATTAGACCTAATTGGGGATTTTAAAAATAAAT
>CANXYI010917847.1:0-11116 GCA_948208565.1 Hura crepitans | reverse complement strand
TATGAAAATAATATTTTTTGTATTTTTTGTGTATTTCTCTCTTAGAATATTTTCTCTCTCCTTAAATTGACCAACCTTGGCTCACAATGACCCAATTGATTTTTATACACGGACCTTGAGGTTGAAAACGGGTGTTTCTAGTGCGCTAAAATGGCCGTTTCCAAGGTTGAAATGCCCATTTTGTGCAAACGGCTACTTGAGGTTTCAAAACGATCGTTTTTTTTGGCCCAAAATAGCTATTTCGCATGCGAGAATGCCTGTTTAGGCTGAACGGTCCAAACAGCCAATTTTTTACTCTAGAACGTCCATTTTTTAAAAGTTTTAAGATCTTCGGTCTGAACGTGAAAAATCCTTTTTGGGATTTTTTGTCCTTTTCATCATCATTAAGCAAACCGAACCTAGGAGCCTTTGAAACCTAGTGTCTACACTATCATTCTATTTGGTGCTATTATTAGGTCCTTACAAACCTCTATTTGTGTTACTAATCTCTTTCTTTTGAGTTGTGTAAGATTGACCACCCATACTAGATATGAGGTTTGGATGGACTTATCTTTTGTGACATGTTATAGTCTACACGAACATAAGCCAAGGGCCATATCAGTCCGTATGGACTTGCCTATGCAAAGATGGGATCAATAGTTTATTCTTTATTTGTTTATTTAGTTTTATACCATTTATTTCTTTTGTTTATTTTAGGTTTTAATAGGTAGTTTAATAACTTATTACACATAAAAAGCCTAACCTCACATCAATGATTTTTCTATCTAATTAATTGGTGTTTTCTTGATAAAATGGTTTTGAGTTTTCCTTAATAAAAGTCACATAAAAAGGTATTTTAACAAAAACCAATCTCTTAGAGATAGAAGTTGGGCAATTACTACCAATTCCTATGGAATTATGGGTAGTTGTCAACAACTAATAAATGACCTAACTTATGGATGCTTAAATTAATTTTATGCTTATTGTATATTTTTAATATTGCAATTTATTTCCTTTATAAGAAAAGATGACAAGTATGCCTTCAAATATAATGCTTACTTACATGATACAAGATAGATAAATGTTTAAATATAAAAGAAGGTACATTATTAGGGCATAAATAAGATCTAATTCCAAACCCTTTCTAGGTAAAAGATCAGTGGACCTAGTGTAGAGTCTGGTGGTGACTCTAAACACTAACTACCTCATCCCCAATACAAACATAAAAATCTCTACCTCCCTTTTCTATGTATTACGTTTACCTTGTTATCATTATGATGATATCGCTTATAAATGATTAATGCATATTTTCATATTAACTTTTAATACCAAGCAATGTGTTACACTATATTTTAGCTTCTTCTCAATAATAAATTAAGTAGGTCATATCAAATAGATAGTGACTCACAAACTAGACAAGAGGATAATAGGTTATGTAGTAACCCTCATTTTGGGATTCTAGCTAATGCACTGGAATGTGCAGTTGCCCTGTTAAACCTCCTGATGGCATAAAATATGTGTAGTGGTTTTATTGGACATCCTAGTGGCTACACTCGCATAAGAGTAAGTCTATAACCAAAACAAGTGAATAACACTAACCATAGAGGTCTAACAGTAACCTAAAGTTCTGGCTTGAAGATAAATATAGTGACCTAAAGGTCTAGCTCAAAGAAAAATATGGTGACTTGAAAGTCTAGCCTAGAGGGAAATATGGTGACCTAAGGGTTTGACAAATAAGTAAGCATCAAAGTGCCCTAGTAGCTTCTATGATCCCTAGGTGACTAGTTAACTTATCCAATGTACTATCTAACTTATATAGGCCATACCATGGTTTACATTTAATTACATTCAATCTTATGTTAATTCCTAGTTATTGTTCATAACATAGTCACATTGTCATGCTTTGTTACACCGTATCATACATTGATTAACCCCATAGGCATATATATGCAATTATGCATTTGGGTCAATCATAATTCAATGCTTAGACCACTTATGTTCAATGTGCATACTTGAATAATCAGAACATATACATGCATATTATTTTGTATTAAGCTTTATCATTTGAATTAGAATCCATGATCTTACTTATTTAAACATTCCTAAACTTACTCAGTGTAATCATATTCCGTATTATGCATCCTCATTTATTTATTAGATGAAATTTGACCTATTGTGCCTCTCCTGCTCACACTAATCATCCTACTATGTTATATATTTAAGTCATATCCTTACAAGCTATTGATTCTAATTATCTTAATGTGTTAAATTTCTAGCCCTTATTCTATGTACTCAATTAGTCTAATTACTACCTCGAACTCAGTTTAGATATACCTCACTCTATAGTTTAATACCCCATACACTTTTATTTTCCCTAAACTTCCAATTTAATATTCATTAAAACTTAGTTATTGTATTTCTATGCATATTCAGTATCCATAGAACTAAGACAACATCTTTAGCATATAATTGAGTACTTTAAGTATTTATGTGCAAGCATCATACATTTGAGCGAAACACATCTAAATCATTTAACCCATTTTAGAGCACATCCATGTCTCATGTATTTTATCTCATAATAGGTCACATAACCCTTATAAATACCAATACAAGGCACATACATCATTATTTATTACTTACCATTTTATCATTCACAAGGTAGCTTCAATTAACACAAAGTATAATAGTATTCTCAAGACCTCACCATCGGCCATACATCACATGCCACACATAGCTAACCCTATTCTCGACATAATTACTTTAAATTATTATTTATATGCCACTAACCTCATTATAACATTAAAACTAGCTTATGTATCCCTCAAAACTATTGATCACCCAAAGCACATTCATTCAGCCATATGGCACACATATATAATATCACTTTAAATTCTCATTTGTTTCATTTAAACCCTTATCTACAAGCTCAATTATCCCACTCGAAGCACTAGAGTTAATTCCTATGTACCATATACTCAAATTAAACATATATAAGAATACACAATTAATGCAATTTTCTTCACAAGTTATCCCAATTAATCATCTTTAAAATCAAGCAACATCAACATGTCATTTAAACCAACATGCAACTAAGACATCAACTACCACATGCATACACCATTTGGCTTCTCCATATACACACACTTACTCAACTCAATTCTCTATTTTTCTCATTCATTTCTTTATCTACATACTCAATTAGCCAAAATAAAATATTTAAACTTAATTAACCACATAACCTTCACAAATTCAATCTCATACACATATTATACATACAGTTTAAAATTTAACTTCTCTTGTAATTCATCTTAAACACTGTCCACATATTTAATTAAGCCAAACATAACATTAGAACTAGTTTACTCATATCAAATACACTAAATCATACATGCACCTATATCAAATACACACTTTAACTACTAAATTCATGGATAACATATATGTTTCAAGGAATACACTTACAATCCTTGTAATTTAGCCTCTAAAAATTTCTTTGAATCCACTTCCTTTAAGTTTTTAAGATCGTTTCCCTAAACCTCTATAAACATACACAACAATTATCTTAGAAAAATCCCAATAAATTCTATATAACTCCTAAATCAAAATTAACACTAGATATACTCATTTGGCATATAAATCTACCTAGGAAAAATATTAAACCTTAATTTAGAGCACTTACTCTAATATTAGTTACTATTCACTCCTCTTGAATTCCTCAACCCCTTTCCTTTGATAATTGGCTCGTGATTAATTGTAAGAGAGTGATGGAGAGTTGATCTATAGGATTATTTGATGTAAGTATGGATTATTTTGGTAAAGTGAAAAAGAAAAAAAAGGGATGGTGAAAGAGAGAGTGGCCATTGGCCATAGGAGAAGAAGAAGGGGAAGAATTTTAGATGATTTGTTCAAATAAAAGGCTATTTACATTAGTGAAGGAGGAGCATGGATGAGTGACACCTAAGAGATCCAAAGGTTGTCAAAAATTAATTATTTCTCTCTCTTCCTCACACTTTAAAATTTTGATTTTTATGCCATAAATCTCAAAAATTCATTATATGTATCCCCTATAAAAATGAAAATTTAAAATTGAAGTTAGTTATTTTAATTATCAAATTTACCTCTCATTTAATTCTGTAAAATACCTTCTCAAGCTCTAAAAATTCCAATTTCATTGCCATTAGCTTATTTAGAATTTTTGACTATGAAGTTATGCTATTTTGAAATCTTTTTGAGGAATTCCTAAATATTTTACCATTCAACTTTAACTAGGTTATTATTCATTAACACTATTGAAAAATCTTTATTTATTAGATTAACCTCGTTAATGACTTGTGTTCCCCTTTTAAACTTTACATAAAATTGTTTTAGAATATTTCCTTTCATTTAGTAACCTTAGCACATATTACATCTTGACTTACACTATTCACATTCTTAGGTACCACACTATTCACAGTCAAACTAGGTAGGGTTCATTAGCTAAATAAACAACCTTATTTTGACAAAAGATTAACTCACCCTTAATATATTTTCTTATTTAGTAAGAAAACCCTAATTGTATCATAAGAATCATTTCCCCTTAATTATGAGGTTCACTATTCATGGCCTGAGGTTTAGGCTATTATATTTCTTTTCCCCTTTAAAAAAATTTCATCCTTGAAATTCCTTCACTATAACTACTTTACCACTGATTTTAATGTTACCATTTATAACATTCTTCTATACATACATTTTTTTATCCATGTTATTCAACCATGTAACATCACCATTTATGATACCATTGAGTGTGTGATTTATGTATTCTTTGCCTATTACGTATATGCAATATGTTATGTGAATATAAATAAAAGTTCAAAAAGTACTTAAAGTTCCCACATAAGCACTTACTCCTTCTATTCTATGACTACTCTAGGCTTAGCTTCTAGGGGGTATCAGATATAAGCACCTTATACTATATATACATAGCTGACCATCCTATATAGTCTCTAGCCCTATGCTCTATAAACCACACCTAAAACATGCACCCAGTATAGTTCTCCAACATATGTCCATATGCCCTTTGCCACAATGTTGACAAGCTTTCCTTGGTACACCAATTTTCAAACTCATGAATGGCCATCCAAAATTTTGAAATCTAAATTCAACTCTTATAGTCGATCTTTCATGCTACTAGCTAAATATATGCTTGCTCTTTAGTCTTTTGCCTATCACGGGTAGAGGACAACCAATTATTTGTTCATGAGACTGTTTCCTTGTATAACTTCCATAAATTTTCTTCTATATTCCTTCAATTGCTAAGGTGGTAGAGATAAACATAGGAAAGCTTCTAATCTTTATAACAGCCATTGGATTTCTAAGATTTAAGTTTAATCCCTCCTCAAACTTCTAGCACTATGTTGCTTTATTTCAAATCTTACCCTTTACATACCTACTTAGCTCTGTGTACTCTCTTTCATATTCTAACATTGTGTGATATACTTACCTTAGCCTCCTAAACTTAGCTCTTTCAATTGTACACATTCCTAACTAGAGACTTTCTCCTAAATTCCCTTTAGAAGAACTCTCAAGTTACACCCTTCGGTGGCATGCACTCAGTAACATTTTTCCACAATTGCAAGGCCTTTCCACGTAATAATGAAGTGGCTAAAAACAAGCTCTCATCATAGGTATACCTTAATTACTGCATTATCCTAACTAACCATGATAACCAAAACTTTGACATCATAGAGTCATTAACCTCAGTTCCTCTAAATTCTAAGGCCTTTACTTTTGTAGATCTCTTTAGATAAGTTTCCTTAACAATTGGTTAAAGTAGTGGTACTTACACTAGCAAAGAAAATCCTGCAATAATTCTCCTTGCCTTACTGGAGGACTCAAAGATATATGAATATTATATGAATTGCTTAAATCCCATTTCAGCTAACACTATAGTATCAGCCCTCCTAATTCTTATAACTATTAAGGACCTATGGATCCTTATTTCCCTTTCCTCAGAGTTTGAGGTGGACTTGCTCATCATGAACTAAATAAAAGAATAACTTATCAACCTTAAATAGTGTAAACATATACATAATGTATAAATTATAACCCTAAGGCACTCATGCATAACTTCATATTCCTAAAAAGACCTAAATCGTGCTATAATACCACCAAATGTGATGCCCTCTATCGGATTCAATAGTTGGACCTGAATAGGAGATGACACAATACCTTTGCTTACTCTAAGCTATCTAATTCACCAATTATCATTTTTAAACTTTATTTATTAGGCTTTTTGGGGTTTATCTACTTTATTTAATTACAAATGAGTTCAGTTTTCCTATTAGTACACTTGACAAAAAATCGACAACATAACGATTGTCCAGGATAAAAACCCAAATTTTAAGCCTACATAAAAAATGTTTCTAATATCATGTCATCATTTACGCCTCATGTCATATCCTTTGATCTATTGAGATCTCAACATTTATATCATTAACACTAGTACCACAAACATGCTAAATCAACTAGATTTAACATCGCACACATCAAGGTTTAATTAACAACTTAATTACATTAAGGATTTAAATTTTATATATACACATTAGTAAAAGTAATTTAGAGCCTATTGTCTCTTTCTAGTAATCAAACTATATACAAATTTAACAAGATAAAAGTATACCTAAAAGAAATCTGCCTTTGTCTATATTGTCATACCCTTGAGGCCATATCCTGCTTTTATTTATTTACTGCTACTTGTATGTCACAAACATCAATATGCTAAGCAAATTGCTTAGTAGTGTATTCAATGAAACATATATACTAAATGTATGCACATAAACATACATCATGGGTTAAATTCCATAACACATGCACATATTAACTTTTAAAGCATATAAGGCATATAAACAAAGATAATATAACTCACCAAACATAATGTGTTGTACGTGTATATATCACAACATGCATATTTATTCATTTTACTTTTTATATTATTAATAGTGATTCCCCTATTACATTTTATTTATACAAAATCTGAACCACCTATAATGATCTTACTCTTATCCGTTTATCGAGTAGTGTCTAATGTATTATTAGTAAACACACTTCTTTAAGATTATACCTTACTTCCCCTTTCTATGTATTATGTTTACCTTGTTATCATCATGATGATATCACTTATAAATGACTATTGCATGTTTCCATATTAACTTTTAATACCAAGCAATGTGTTGTACTATATTCAAGCTTCTTCTCAACACTAACTTCAGTAACCCAAATCAAATAGATAGTGACTCACTAACTGGACAAGGGGATAATAGGTTGTGCAATAGCCCTTATTTTATGCTTTTAACTACTCCACTAGCATATGTAGTGGCTTTATTAAACCTGTCAATGGCATAAAATTTGTGTAGTAGTTCTATTAGACCTCTTAGCAACTACACGTATACAAGAGTTAGTTTATAACAAAAATAAGCTAATAACGATGACCATAGAGGTCTAATGGTAACCTAAAGGTCTAATGGAAAATATGGTGACCCAAAGGTCTGATAGATAAGTAACCACTTAAGTGCCTTAGTAGCTGCTATGTTCCCTAGGTGATTGGTCAACCTATCCAGTGTACTATCTAACTTATATGGGCCATACCATGGTTTGCATTTAATTAGATTTGGTCTTGTGTTAATTACTAGTTATTGTTTATAACATAGTCATATTGTTGTGCTTCATTACACCATATCACACATTGAATAACTCTATAGACATTCATACGTAATTATGTATCTTAGTCAATCATAATTCAATGCTTAGACTGCTCATGTTTAATGTGCATACTCGAATAATTAGAATATATACACGGCTATTCTTTTGTATTAAGCTTTATCATTTGAATTATAATCTATGATCTTACTTATTAAAACACTCTTACATTTACTCAGAGCAATCACATTTTATATTATGCATCCTCACTTATTTATTAGATGACATTCTATTTACTATGCCTCTCCTGCTTACACTAGACATCCCACTATGTTATATGTTTAAGTCATTTCCTTACAAGCAATTAATTCTAATTATCTTAATGTGTTAAATTTCTAGCACTTATTATGTATACTCAATTAGTCTAATTACTACCTCGAACTCAGTTTAGATATACCACACTCTATAGTTTAATGCCTTATAAGCTTTTTTTTCCTTAAACTTCCAATTTAATCTTTAATAACACTTATTATATTTCTATGCACATTTGATATCTATAGAACCAAGACAACTTCTTTAGCATAAACTGAGTACTTTAATTATTTATATGCAAGCTTCTTACATTTGAGCGTAACACACCTAGGTCATCTAACCCATATTAGAGCATATCTATGTCTCATGTATTTTATCTTATATTTGGTCACATAAGCCTTATAAATGCCCACATAAGGCATATACATCATTATTTATTACTTACCATTTTATCATGCATAGGTAGCTTTAATTAACACAAAGTATAATAGTATTCTCAAGACACCACCATCAGCCATACATCCCATGTCATACATAACTAACTCTAATCTTAACATAATTTACTTTAAATTGTTATTTATACACCTACTAACCTTCTTATAACATTAGAACTAGCTTACACATGGGACATCCCTCAAAACTATTAGGCACCTTGTAGACACTGGGTCTCTAGGGCTTCTATGTTCAATTTGCCTAATAATAATAAAAAAGATAAAAATCCTAATAAATAGGGTTTTAACCATCAAAGATCTCAAATTTTTCTTTAAAAAAATCATCAAAATGACTGTTTTCCCAAGGAAAATATTCGTTTTGCAAGATAGGCCATTTCTATGAGGAAATGGCTATTTTTAGACCAAAATAGCTATTTTGATATGAAAACGGTCATTTTCACATGTAAAACAGGCATTTTGAGCTGAAAACGGCCATTTTTGTACCTCAAAAAGCGAGTATAAAAATGGAAATGATTTTTCCAAGAAAGGGTGGGTTTTTTTTAGGAAAAAGATGCCAAAAAGGAAAAATACACTTTTACAACACAATTTTTTTGAGATTTTTGAAGATTTAGTCACAATTTTTCGGTCCGATCAAGATCTTTTCTGAAGGCAAATATACATAGTGCATCAACTAACCCCTTTTTCTACTATTTTATTTTTTCTTTCTGCCTTATCCATCTACTAGTTAGATGTGATAATTTATTTGTGCAATTTTTCATATTTATGTGACTGTTCATTTTTTTTTGTCTGTCTATCTATTTTTGCTTCCCATACTAATATTTTGTTTTTATTGTGATGCAAGTTATTTGATTTATTGAGACCTAATTGTTATTTCTTTATGCTGCCTCCTTAAATCCCGGTGAAGTAACCTGTTTACAACCTTTTATTTCCTACTATCTATTTTATTATGTGCTTTATGTGTTTTTCTGCTTATTCCCTTATTTATCACTCATTTTATTTAAGTTGTATTTTAGATGCTCTAAAATGTAATTTTATTTTTATTGTTTATTATTTATTCTGTTAGGATGTATTTTAGGTAATTGTCATGTAATATATTTTTATTGTCAAATTATTCCCTTACATATTCCATGAATGCTGTAATAAGTAGAAAATGATTTTTTTGCACGTTGGAAAAATAACCAAAACATTTTTTATTTAATTAGTTGGCATTTTGCTAACAAAATGGATGTTATTTTTTCTTAATAAAAGTCACAATAATAAAGATTATTTCCTAAAATAGACATGTAAGAACCAAAGTTCTCAAGATAATCAACTGCCTAATTTCATGTATGATATTTCAACTTCAAACACTTATTTATTTTTTCTATGAATATGTTTCATGATTCCTTATAAGTGAATACGTGATTTATTTTAATTGTAAAATGGTGCTTGAGAAAAAGAATAATATTATAAATTCAAATCTAATTTTTATATTAACTTGAGGTATAAATAAGAGTAGGGTTCCAAACCACTCTAGTTTTAGTCCTATAAGGTATTTCCTGACTTCGGTCAGGTGGCGACTCCTACCTTATAGTGCCCAACTCGCTCTTCTTAGGCTAATCAAATAGGAGCAGCTCAAGATTCCTATAATTTCCTTCTCATCTTTCGAGACTCAAGGAGTGAGGCTTAGGTCAAGTGTTCAACTATTTTATTTTGACCAGCCCAAAGGAAAAAGGGGACGTGAACAGTGGTGACTCCGCTAGGGACACCATGAGACCATGCTCTGAAAGTACCTCAAATTGGTATAGAAATTCATATTTTGAATTTATAATATTATTCTTTTTTGAAATTTCATCACATGTTAGAGCCTTAGAATAAGTTAGGTATCCCTTTTATACCTTGATGTCATTTTGAAGTAGGAGGCCAATTTCACTTAAATTGGAAAATTATTTGAGGAGGTATCAAATCCAAGCCTCATGCTTATAAGGTATATGAAATGATAAACCAATCGATCATATACTCATGATGAGATAGACCCGTTATGGAGGGACCATGCTTAGATGACCATAACTTACACGACCAAACTGTGAGCCCATGTAATGACCAATAGCTACTTTCCCTAGGTACCTTGGTTAATGATGTATTGTGTGCTATGTGGGCTAATATATGTGAAATATGACTTAATCATCTCAAAATGCTATCAAACTCATTGGACCTTTTTTAATTGGAATATTCTAGACCCTGCATTTTGACTTGATTAAATATATATAGTGCATAGGGGCCAAATATCTTACATGTACTCTTTTGTATGAGAGAAATAATGCTTGGCTACCCATCCGTCTTCATTCGAACCTGTCAAGACCCCCGATGTCCCATGGGTAAGCCCTTCTAGGAAAGAGCACGTTGACCTCATATATGGGAAGTGATAAGGTTGGAAGGCTCTTGCTTGTGATTGTTGTTGTACACATTAGCATCCATTAGCATTTCATGCATTCACATACATTCTCATTCCATTATCTCTAACCCTTTGTCCTGTAGCCATCATAGATCCTTGAGCCACTTGGCTACAAGGGATAAATGGAAGAATATCTAGACAAAGACTTATCTCTACCACTCATGATCTGACAGACATGGCAGGGTAAAAAGAAAGCAGTTCTTTTGCTTCGAACTTTAAAGCTAGAATGGACCAAAAGTTTGAGGAGTTTGAGAAAAGGATGATG
>CANXYI010917814.1:0-11626 GCA_948208565.1 Hura crepitans | reverse complement strand
AATTTAGCTTATTCCACATAACTAGGGTGTAAGTACACCCTTTTCTCCACCACTTTTGGCCTTGTTCACTTGGTGTTGCTCACTCTCATGGCCAAACCCTAACAAGCACAATCTTGCCTTAGAAAAATCCCCAAAAATAATCTAGAGCACTAATTTAAAATTTAAAACTACAAAAATACTTAGAATGGTCTAATCTACCTCTACCAAGAAAAAAATGAATTAGAGCACTTACACACACTTTGGTCACTATTCACCTAAGTGGTGAATTTTCCAAAATAAGCTCTTTTTCTCAAATTTCTTGGTGGAAATGACACCTACGAAGGATGGATGTTTAATTTCCTATATTTTGTGTGAAGTTTAGAGTAGAAAGGAGAGAGTAAATGAAGGAAATGATGGGGTATCCATGGTGGTTAGCATCGACTTTGTGTAGTTCTTAAGGAAAAAGATGAAGGTTGGCTCATGTGAGGAGATTCACATGTGTAGCCACTTAAGTAGGATGGGTTGGTTGTATGGGATTAGCTTGCATGGCATTTAAATGGTTAAAATTCATTTTATGTCACTTTTAGCTTAAAAAATTCATATAAAATTCTCTGGGCTTCCAAAAATTCTCATTTCAATTTTAAAAATACTTAATTAGTACAACTAGTGGCCACATAAAATTTTAAGCAAAAATTCAATAGTTGACTTTTTTACACTATTCACTCGGTAGAATAAAATATTCAAAAAAAATATCTATTGACTTGAAAAAATTATAATTCATCCTCCATTGTACTTAGTGGAATTTTTGAGTTCCAAGTTGTGGTATTTTCGACGCCATCCGGGCACATTCCGAGGCTGTTTTAGCCCAACCTCATTTTATCTCTTCATCCACTAGTCCTTGACCTAAAATGATATATTGGTTTTGCTAAATTTTTTAATTCATTCATTTTCTATATTTTTAGGCCTGTCAAAGTTTTATGACTAATACACTCGTCAGCAAACTCGTAATGACGACTTGCATCGCGGGGAACATCACTCGGGCGCAAAAAGTACTATTCAAACTCAATAATTTTGACCCATAGACAACAGTAGCACTTGTTCTTTGCAAGAATAGCTCTCTTAGACTCAAGGCAGTTAAAATACCACTAAGTAGTGATAGGTACTATTCAGACTTCCCTAAATGCAGGAACAATTTTATTTACCTTCTATCCCAACTTTAATATGAGGCTTAGAGATCCTTATGTTCTCTCAACTTTGAAAGTTCAAATCCAAATCATAGGAGTAGAACAGGTTCCCACAACAGATACTGCAACTCTTTATTACTAGTTAGTTTACAGAGTTGAAAACTATACGATGAATCTCTCTTTACTCGCCTCAATAGATGCATTGATGATAACGGCTAACACAAACCATGTTCCTACATGTGTTTAGATCCCTAAGCAATTAAGTAGGGAAACATTGGTAACTCTATTTCTAGAATCATGGATAACCTGATATGAGTAACTTCATACCTAGTGTAAGCCTGTCTAGGCTACAGAACCCCTTTTCATTAGAAAAAAAGACAGTATGGTAGAAACAAGGTTCTTAAAACCTATTGAAGAACCGTAAAAAGATGTACTAGGTACCTGAATTTTTCCCACAGAGTTCATGATTCAACCTTATCAAAAAATAGAAGATTCGGTTCCTATAGAAGCTTTCTCCAAATCTGGAGAACCCATCTATGCTTGTAAAAGGAATGGTCACTGTTTCTTTTATATATGTGATTGTGATGAGTGTTATTTGGCTAAATTTAAAAATGATGACCAAATGAGAAAAAGACGAAGAGCAAACTGTAAGCCAGGAGATCAAAGATTCCACAGCAAATGTGAGGAAGGAGATCCTTCTATCGGAATGTTGGGAGAAACATCTAGAAAGTATGATTACCTTATCTCCTATTCACCTCATCCACCCTCTCCATTGCCTTTAAAACCACCACCATAAAAAAGCAAACCTCAGTCTCCATCTAAAACACCTTTACCATATATAAACAAGCCTAGAAATGGATTCCAAAAAAGGAGACCCAAATTTAGAAAATACCTCAAATCTTTATGTTTTAAATCACAAATGAAGAGGAATTCCCACCTTTGAAAGATTACATAAATCCAATAATAGCTATGAGATCTAAACCATATGTCCATTCACAAGGCCTAAATCTAAAAGGAAAGCCCTTAAATGTAAGCCTAACTAAATTGGCAGACAAAAAATGCCAGTGCTCAAAATAAAGTTCGGAAAAGGCTGGAGAAGAAAGTTGATCAAGTTTCCTCTCATGTATCACAACTGGATTCACATATGACAACTAGAAATACAACTTTATACAAACTCATGAATCAATTGCAATCCTAGATTTATGAGCTACATAACTAGTTGATAACTATGATCAGCCAGCAGAATTATGATCCAGGTTTTTAGCACAAAACAGCTAAGATTGCCAAGCTCAAAGCCCAATTGGCGGCTATTGAAAAGGATGTCAAAGGGAAAACCCATCCTTATGAACCATTTTGGTTTCTTAACCTCAACCCATTTACCTTTCTCTCAATAGCCAAGAAAGTTTCCAATGATACAAAAAGAATTACCCCAAAAGGAACTGCCTCAAAAGCAACCCTCCTAGAACATCCAAAAAATAAAAGCCCCATTGTCGCCATAAGAAAAAGATAAATAAAATTCCTGATGCATAAATAATTTAGAATCCAAATTTGATTACCTCCTTCTTAGACCAAGAAACCAGATAGAATATAGCCCATCTCCAAATATCTGATCCACCTAATGATAAGAATTCTTCAATAGAATTAAAAGACTCAATAACTTTTTGTGATTCTGATAAAAAAGATCTAAAACATTTTCTAGAAGCATTTATGGCAGATGAAATCCCTCAAACAACTGGCACAAATATAGTAGTAGGCACATCTGGAACTGGCCCTTTAGTCAAAAGAGAAGAGCATCTTTCTCGATGATATTTTAATGAAGACCTAAAAGAAGGGATGGCATACTACACCTTTACAGAGAACATAGCACCACAATTTAATGGTGCAGGGCCATGGTTTTGTTTTTATGACATCCCTCCTTACCAATGGAGAGATAGACTGCAAGAATTTTATGCATGGCTAGAATTACAAACAAAAAAGACTGATGCTGGTTTCTCTCAAATCCTCTAGGAATTCACATCAAGATTCATAAATCTTTTGCGAGATTGGTTTGTCAGATTAGATGCATACACAAAATTGTAGTTTTATCAATATCTAGGCATATCACATGTTCTCAATTTTATCTATAAAGAGTTCATTGGAAAACCTACCCAATTTGATGAAACTCTCAGAGATGAATTCTTCAAGATGAAGTGCTACTCTCTAAATAGGAAAGATCTTGATAGACATTACTACTAGATGAGCAAAAGATTCTATATTCTTAGAGGCATGAATGATCCCAACCTTAAATAAGGATTTCTCTCAACAATTCTAGAAGCTTTGTCAAAACAGGCCTTGTATCTCATGAGAGAACAAGGAATCCAGTCAAATACTCTTTCTTTGGGTGAAATTTACTAGAAGGTGCTTACAGCATTAGACATACTATTTAATCAGTAGAAGCTTGTCCACAAACTGATGGAAAGAAAAAAAGATCCTTCCCTCAAAGTGGCAAGTAGAAGACCATACCTTTCTATTAAATGTGGAGAAAAGAAATGTACTTGTTCTTATGGTAAGAAGAAAAAGAATTTCAGAAAATTCAAATTTAGAAACACCCACTACAAGAAATAGAGAAAGAAATAGAAGTATTTCAAAAAAAGGAAGGATAGAGGAAAGAAATTAGACAAGTGTTATATCAGTGGCAAAGAAGGACACTATGCAAAATAATGCCTAAAAAAACATAGAAGGTAGCCATGGTGATCCAAAATATCAATCATACAGTCCCAAAAGATATAGGAGATGCAAATGTGGAGTCAATCTTCTCACTTTCTAAAGACATTCATCCTCAAAGTCTTTTTGCAATACAACTTTTAGATTCTGAGGATGATATAGATTTAGAAGAGGATACTGAAGAAGAAGAAGAATAGTATAATGTTGCTTATTCAATTGAATCAATAGACACCCCAGCCATTGCCTTTTCCTAACATCTAATGCCACTAGTCCCAATTTATGTTTAATAGTATAAGTATGCCACACCGATAAAGGTAATTGCCTTTCTTGATATTGGTGCTCATTTTACCATTATGAACCCAAACATTTTACCCTCAGATTATTAGAAACCATTCAAATGCCCTTTTAAAGTAGCAAGTGGAGAAATCTTTCATACAGAACTTAAAATCCAGCTATTCCTAAAATGTTTTATCTGGACAACAGTCTTAGGATCAAATCTCCCGAGAAGAGATTTAGTTTTACGATTTGATGCCTATTGCAAATTTTAGAAACTATCCATTCCACCTACTGGAATTAAGTTTAAAAGGTACTACCAACCTTTTACCAACACTCCGTCTTTGTTCTCAAGCCAAAACATTGAGATTAATGGTGTAAGCTAAGATCTTATTGAAATACTGCATAAGAATTATTGTGTAAACTCTCACTTTGAGTTCATTGAAAAACACCCCTCACCTTTGTGGACCAAGCCAAAATTTTTTATTACCTTGCCTTTTAAACAAAATGAATATGTTAACCTGACAAAGCCAATCCATACAGGAACTCCAAAAGACTAAAACCTAGCTAAGGAAGAATGCATCCAACTAAAGGCATAAGGTCTTGTAGAGCCCATGAAGTTTAACAAGGCTTGCCAGGCCTTTTATGTCAATAAACGGTCTGAGCAAATGTGGGGAAAGAAAATGTTTGTAATTAATTATAAGCCTCTCAACCATTTTTTGAAAGATGATAAGTATCCCTTACCTAAGATTTCAACCATGTTTTCATACCTTTCCTATGCAAAGATATTTTCAAACTTTAACCTTAAAGCAAGATTCTGGCAATTGGGAATCCAACACGAAGAAAGGTATAAAATAGCTATTTGCATCCCTAACCACCATTATTAATGGATGGCTATGCCCTTTGGTTTAAAAGTTGCACCCTCAATATTCCAAAAAGCCATGATTCGTGTCTATGAACCACTCCTTTCCTCTGCCCTAAATTACATAGATGATATCTTTTTGTTCTCCTTAGACATAAATACCCATAATGAATTACTCAAACAATTCATTGACATTACCCAAGAGTATGGAATCATGCTTTCACCTTAAAAAATGCAGTTGGCAAAACAAAACATTGAATTTTTGGGAATGCAGTTCAATGATGGGACTTATCAACCACAGCCTCATATAGGGATAGCCCTACTAAAGTTTCTTAATAGTAACCTCACTCAAAAAAAGTTTAAGAGTTTTTTGGAATTGCCAACTATGTCAAAGACTTTATTCCCCACTTCAACACCGTAGCACATCCATTACATGTCATGCTCAAGAAAAATGCCCCCACCTAGTCCTCTACATAGACAACAGCTATAAAGAAATTAAAAGAAGTGGTTCAAAACTTACCACCACTCTAAATCCCATCAATAAGAAGAAGGATTTTGTAGATAAATGCTAGTGATCAATTTTGGGGTGCTATCATCCTTAAAGAAAAAGGCAATGAAAAGAAGATATATGGATATGCAAGTGGAAGATTTAAAGATTCAGGGTGTCAGTATCACTCTACCTTCAAAGAAATCTTAGCCGTAAAAAATGGGATCAAAAAGTTTGAATTCCATGTTATTGGTCACAACTTTACAGTTGTCATAGACTGTTCATCCTTTCTAATAATGCTAGATTTCAAATGAAAAACTATTCCTCATCCACAACTTTTGTGGTGGAAAGAATGGTTTAGTAAATTCACTTTTGGCATGGAGCATATAAAAGGAGAGCTTAACCATATCCCAAATTTCATATCAAGACTAAAGAGCTTCAGCCTTATCACTACAATTGCTGAAATTCCAAGTATCCTTATGCAAGTTTGTGCAGCTTAAAATGCCCAATCTCTGAGTAAATGATTGTCTTAAATAAACAATTAAGACCACCAACCTGCACTCCCATACAGCTAAAAAACATCTAAACTTGGGCCAGAAATAATCTTTTCCAATACCTAGGAAATATATAACAAAAATTCTCTTTACACATAGACAATCTCCATATCCCTACCTTAATCTTTCATCCAAACTATCCCTGGTCAATTGTATATAACTTTACCAAAACCCACCTAAAATGCTTAGATGAAATATGGCTTTTTTGGTGCCTCTCGGCCTTATACTACTATGCAATCTATTTTCCTATCATGAATCTCATCCATATACTCTATGATGAAGCATATGAATCCTCTTTACATTGGCAATTTCTTGAATGGTATTCACCTCTGTCATAGTAGAGAAAGGAATTTTTGAAGATTACCTAAGAAGAAAACCTATAGAACAAGTCATAGGAAATTAACTCCCAGTATACAATGATCTTCATCTTTCATAGGCCCTACTTCTATAAAACTGATAGACAGCTACTATAGGCACAAAATCAATCACTCCATTGGAAGAAATTTCAAAAGTTGCACCCATTTAGGGAAGACACTCACGAAAAAATTGAACTAAGAATGTTTTTGTGTGAGCTCAATAATTTTGACCCATGGACTATAGTAACACCTGTTCTTTTCACTTCTCTTGGCCCAAAAGAAAATCAGAACCATAGATAGATTCTAGCAGAATCCATCCCCATTGAAATCTTCATTGTTCCTGAGCCTAAAGAATCAACTGAAGCAAAAGAGCCCAACTTAGCTTTCTTGGACTCATAGGACCCATGGGATTTTGGAGAGGCTAGCCCATATCATTTTGATCTAGAAGATATGAACATGTAACTATCCCATGAGCATATCATCAAGTAACAAGAAGACAAAAAGATATTATAGCTTGTATAAAAGATAAGATTCCCTTGAGCTGTAAAAAAAATCTTATTTTATCTTGTTTGCCACTTGTATACCACTAACACGGTATTTTAATCCTTATCTTATAATGTGTCTTGTATAATTATTTTCTTATCCTGTGTAATTATCTTTATAGGCTTATAAATAGCCTGAGGTAATCTGAAGAAGGTAGAACTAGTTTGGAATCACTACCTTTAGCTAAATAAAATCATGTGTTTATAAAAATTCTCTCTTCTATCTCTTGCAAATCTATTGAATATAGAAGGTATACTAATACAATCTGAATCATGAATACTACAATCCTCAGCTAAGCCATAAAGAACTAAGAGGATAGGTAGGCCTTTAATAAAAGTTGAACAATAGACTAGCTAGTCATAAGTGTTCTTATTGCTTTGTTGGGGCTCTCGGGATGCTCAGATAAATTAATAATATTATACCATGATTAAATTACTTTAAGTTTACCAATGAGTATCTTGTATACTCAGTGTATTAGTTTTGGTGCACAAGTACACTACAGCAGGACCTACCTCATAATGTGTGACGACATCGATTCAGAGAATATAGGTGAAGACTTAAGATGTAATTAATCTATTATTAGATATCCATGTACTTAAGTGGAAATTAGGAAGGAAATGTATTTAATCTTTAGAAATGTAATGTAATTAAGTGATTGTGACTTGCTAATGTAAATTAAGTAATTATACATCTTCTTTGGTGAATGTATGATCATTTGTGACATGTGCTATAGATGTGAGCCTAAGGCTCTATATTTATGCTTGTTTTATCTGTGGCCTGAGGCCTGAGTTCGATATATGTTAGATGATGATGATAGGCTAAGAATGGGGGACCAGATGGGCCTAGGTGTGATGAATTAATTATAAAAGTGTTTAAATAGTTTTGCTTAAATTTTGGGTTAGGACCCAAGCAGTCGTTATGTTGTCGAATTTTTAGGTGGTATTTAAGTGTTAGAAAATCTCCTCTGTAATGACTAGGTCATATTGATCCAAGCCTAAATGGACATAGCAACTGATGAAAGTGGTTTTAGAGTTAGATAGCTTGATTTGGAGTGAAACTAGTAAAAGTTAAATGAATGATCTTAGGAGAAATCTTAGCATGGGTGTCCTGGTAGGAAGTTCGCCGCTTATTGGGTTTCTTTAGGAATCTAGTAGGGCGTGTCACAAAATCAATTTGTAAATATTTCATGTCATTAGTAACATAAACATATATATAAAGAATCATATTCACAAAAAGCCTTGTAATTTATTCTATATCATTCTATTCGACACATCTTCCTTTTTATCTATACAATTTCTTGATATTCAACTTGCAACCTTATATCTATTTTATTCTACATAAATTTATTAACTTTAGAAACTTTAATCAATCTATTAATAATTTTACTTTTTAACTTTACAATTTGATGCTTTCATTTTATTTCTACTATATTCCATAACATTTCTAATACTTTTCTTTAGTTATTAACCATTTTTTATACTTTTATTTATCTCTCTTCATAGTCTATAAATCATTTATTTCAATAAAAGTCCCTCTTTATTTCTTATTCCCAAATATTTATTTTGAATAATTTGTAATCATATTCTTTTATATAAATTCCTATTTACTTATTTAATATGTCTTTGCCTATTTATGTCTCTAATTCCTTTTTATATAACCTCTTTTTTTATGACCTATTCCTTTACTTATGTATGTATTGCTTTACATATATCATATGCAATTTTCCCTTTTTTTTTCTATTACATTTCAATTTTACAAACATTCATCTATCATTTTATGCATTTAATTATCAACATACATTTTAATCACCTAATTTATTAAAAATTATTCTTAATTATTTCATCATATCATTCCATTTCACTCATTCCTATATATTTTAAGTTATAAATATCATTACATAAATATATATGCATATATAATAATTCTGTTTAATTAATCAACATTAACATTTCCTTTTTCTCATATGACTATTCTTATTACTTATATTATACAAATCTTTCTCATATAGTTTTTTTATAACATATTTATTCATCACATATCATTTTTTTCTATGATCTTATAATTTGTAATTCACATTTTTATTGTTTACTTAGCTATACAATTTATCTCACATATAATCTATTAAAACCACTATAATTCTTATAGCTGATTTCCACCCATAAAATAATTTTCTTTTAAACACATCATTTTCAACTATAAGCTAACAATATACATTAACTATTTTCTTTAACAACTAATATTCATAACAATTCCACTTATATTAATAAATTCTACATCGTATATTATTTCAGTTTGTCTTCTATATTCACCTATACATAATGAGTTTTCATTTCTATACCATTTTTACTATTATATAATAAAAACACAATGTTAATTAACACATATTTCCACCTATATACTTTAATCTCTCTATTTTTATCTCTCTCTCTCTCTCTCTCTCTCTCTCTTTTTCTACACACATATTTTGCGCTATAAGAGATATAAAGCTTCAAGCTCACTTTCCATGGTTTTCTCACTTCCAAACATACCATAGTAGGCCTAATTACAACATGCATCCATCTGTTTCATCAACTCAATAGTAAAAAGAAAATTTATAATTTACATAAAATAATCATGCTTAAACCATAATTTAGAATATAGATACCTCTTATGGACTTTTAATCTAAATAGAATATCTCTAATACTCTTTAATTACTTTTTAATCCCTTTTTTTCATCACTAATCCTCCATTTTTTCAACTTTTTTATTTGTTTCCCTTATATAAAAATTTACCAAAAACTCTATTAATCATTATAATTTAAGCCATGAAAATATCAAGGACCTCTAAATTACTCAAAAATTATTAGGATGGAAAGAGTACTTACTTCTTTTTTAAATAGCCTTGAACACCTAAGTTCCTTCTCTCCTTTTTCTTATAATTCTTTTCTCCTTCTATGCATTTTTTAGGAGACGGTTGTTATAGGTGCAGAATGCTTTCAAATTAGAGTAGTAGACTTAGATTTAATGTTGAATTAAAGTGAGAATTCGGGATGTAAAAAGGAAAAGGAATTTTAGCTATGGAGGGCACGAGATAGAAGTAAAGATGGCTAAATTCTTATGAAAATTAAATATTAAAATCCTTTATATAAATGTGCACAAATTGTGGAGATTTATTAGGATAACAGAAGTAAGGTTGAGATTTAATCCACGTGGCATCTTTTTAATTTTTATTTTTATTATGGCCAAGATCAAATATGGACTATTAGATCTAATGCCTATAAATTCTCCCTGCAAACATATCATGTCATGATTATCTAATAATTTCATCAATTTCCCTATTAAATTTGAGCAATTTATTTTTAATAGTTTCCATTATAAAAAATTTCCAACTCTGTGATTTTTAGGTTCCTTGGAATTTTTGAGCTTCAGGATGTTTAGGTTTTAAAATTTTTCTAAGCTATTTTTATGAATTTTTGGTTTAGCACTAAATGAATCACGATTCATTTGGAACCTTATTTTAAATTTTGTTTTTAATTTTTAACCTCCTAGATGACTTTATTCAATTATCTAATTACACCACAATTTATCTTATAATTTATCCTACCACTTGGTATGGTCAATTTCCTTTAGGCTGAAGATGAACTATTCACAACCAAATGTCACTATTCAATGGGAGAATTTTTTGAACCTCATTCATCTAACATTTTTCTCACTATTCCCATGCCATATGTTTATTTCATATCACTTCCATATGCCTCTCTTATCTTTTTCTCCATTAATATTAAATTGCCCATTTTACTCTTAAACATTTAACATATTTACTATTATGCCCTTTAATCATTTTTTGCTCAGTTGTTTATGCCAATTAACTCTATTCGATTTGTACATCAATTTCACTCCCCACTTTTTCTTTTAATTCCAGGTTTACCATTAAGAAAAATCATATTGAATGTTAGGGTGTGACAACTCTTCCCCTTTTAAGAAATTTCATCCTCAAAATTTTCCATGTACGTTTCCCCTCTTAGACTTTTTATAGAGGTTGCAGTCACTATATTCTATATTTTGATATCTCTAAATATCATTTACATTTCTTTTTTATGTGATATCTTTACTTTCAATCATAATTCATATTACCTTATGTAACCATGTTCTATATATTGTCTTCATTCTTTTTATATCTCCTTTGATCACCTTTAATTAAAGTCTTTATAGCTTATCTCTCATATAATCTGTTCTATCCATATTGATATCTTTCATTCCTATTCTTTTACAATATTTAACTGATAGTTTAAATTTATTCTATCTTTATTACATTTTATCTCTATCTTTAGTTGTCTAATCTTCAAACTTTTTTTGTTCTTTTGTAATTCTTAGCTACCATTTTAATTCAATTTATAGTAGGGATTCTTATATGAATTTCATATTGGTGGGTGAACAAATCTTTGTTGATATCCCAACAATAGTGTAATTATACAATGCACATACACACACATAAAAATACATATATGTAGCTAGTTCATAACTAGAAATGCCAAAACCTAAGCTTTAATATAGACTTAAAATTGTAACACACTTATACCTAACAAATATACCATTTCAGGTATAGGATGTCACACTATCAGTTTAGTTACCAATCCTCTATCGTTTCATGATTATTCTTTATTCAGTTATCTCAATGTAATCATTCTATTTTGATTTACACATCA
>CANXYI010917799.1:0-10788 GCA_948208565.1 Hura crepitans | reverse complement strand
GGTGCCATCTTCTATCATTTCTAATTGGGATCCCAAGTTTACATCGAGATTTTAGAAGAAGCTTTATAATGCTTTGGGGACCAGATTGAGTTTTAGCATGACTTTTCATCCTCAAACAGATGGTTAATCAGAAAGGGTCATTCAAATACTAGAAGATATGTTGAGAAATTATGTAATTGAGTTTAAAGGCAATTGGGACTGTTATTTATCTTTGGTAGAATTTGTCTACAATAATAGTCACCGGGCGAGTTTAGGTATAGCTTCATATGAAGCCTTGTATAGGAGGAGATGTAGAATGCCATTATGTTCGAGTGAGCTAAGTGAGAACAAGCTTATAGGGCTAGATTTGATTAAGGATGTAGAAGAGAAAGTGAAGATCATCAGAGAGAGGCTTATGGCTACTTCAGACAAATAAAAGTCTTATGCAGATTTAAAAAAAAAAAGAGATATTTAATATGAAGTGGGTGACAAGGTTTTTCTAAAAGTATCTCCATGGAATAAAGTGTTGAGATTTGGTAAGAAGGGTAAGCTAAGTCCACTATTCATTAGGCCATATGAGATAACAGAGCATGTGGCTTCTTTAGCTTACAAATTAGCTTTATCTCTTGAGTTATAATAGATTCACGATGTTTTCCACATGTCTATACTGAGGAGATATAGATCAGACTTGACACATGTATTGTCAATAGAAAAAGTGGAGATAGGACTAGATTTTTCATATGGAGAAGAACTGGTGAGCATCTTAGCTCAAGAGGTTAAGGAGTTGCAGAATAAAATCGTGCCTTTGGTAAAGGTCTTATGGCAATATCACGACATGGAAGAAACAACTTGGGAAAGTGAGGCCTAGATGAGAGAACAATATCCGCACCTCTTTAATCTAGGTAATTTTGAGGATGAAATTTCTTTTAAAAAGGGAAGTAATGTAATATGCCAAAAATTTCGACTTTTATGATAGTACTTCACGAGATGAGTAGTGTCTCCCAAAACTTGACTCACACTAATTAGACCAATAAGAAGTATTAATCATAAAATAATTTGGGCCAAAGTTTGAAGCCAATCCAAAGTCATTTGAATGATTAAAAATGCAAAAAAAGATTTTATAGTAGTGTCCTGTGAATAGTGCCATAGGCAAAGCTGAACTGTAAAATAAATTAATTTTTGCTTAAAATATTCCAAGATTGATATAACTTGATATTTAAAAATTTTAAATAGTTTAATGGCACTGGAATTAGAATTTTTAAAAATCAGGAAGTATTTTTTACTAAATTGAGCTAAGTTTATCAATCACATTTTTATTGAATTTTCAAGCTTTTTGAATGCAAATTTTTGCAGGGTTCAAGAATAGTATTTGAAAATATTATTGGAGTTTTAAAAGGTGATAATTGATGTTTATATGGTGGAAAATAAGTTTTGGAAGGAGTTTTTAAGGAAATTAAATGTGGGCCTTTGATCATAACATAACAAAATCTTAACCACACATTTAGAGCATATAAAAAGGGGATTTTTTAGGCTGGAAACACTATTCATATTAGCCCAAATCTTTCCCTCTCCTTTTTCAAGTCGATGCCACTTTGAGAGCCTCCTTTTCCATTTTTCTTCAATCTTTCACCTCAGTTCCAACAAAATTCTACCCCTAAACACAAATACATGATGGATTAACCCTTTTTGAGGTGTTAGAAACTTAAGAAAATGGATTAATCAAGAAATTTTAAAATTTGAAAGTAAGGGTGAATACTGGCCAATTTTTAATTTAGGTATTTTATTTTGGTTTTGGTATTTTTTCTAGACGCTACGGGTGTCTAAGAACACGTTTATGTAATTGTTTTAATTTTTAGAACTATATTTGATTTATTATGGATTTCCTAAAATGAGCCTATAATTTTATATTTATAATCGAAAAAATTGAGAAGCTCGAAGGGAAAGGAAAAAAATCTAGAGGTAACAAAACAGTGTCTTATGGTTTTTGCTAAGTGAATCCAAACTAATATATGTGCATATTTATTTTTTGAGTCATTTATTGTAATTTTTGGCTTTATGTAATAAATAGGAGATTGGGTAATTAATATTTGGTGATTATGTGCATTATGTATGTGTGAGTATGTTGTGAAATTTAATTATGTGTATGAATAAAAAAAATAGAGGCAAATAAACCAAAATGGATGCTTCTTTCCTTCAATAAAAGAGGTCTAAATTAAATAGGTGTTTCAAAATAAAGAGTTTTGTCTAATCAGTTTCTTCAAAACTCAGGAACAATTCTAAAACAACAAACATTATTTCAATTCTTACTCATTTAAAAATCCAAAGGTTAGAAGGCTATAAATGTCAAAAAATTTTCAAAGCCTACAAAAATAAAAAGATTTACCTTAAGCCTCAAATAATTAACCTCAAATAATTAAGCATTCTCTTTTCAAAAAAAGTGTTCTAATTTCCACTAGGCTGATCAATCAAGAGCATAAGCCTAGACAAAAAGTTTGAAAAATTGAGAGAAAATATTTGGTTAGAAAATCTTCAGACTGGCTAATAACAAGGATATCATCAATGCATTACACAAAAAAGTCAAAAGGATGACATTCAATGTACAATCGAAGCCAAAGGATTCAAAACACTAGCGGGGGCATGAAGCTAGCACCCATGCAAGCTACTTATTGATCTCAAAAGCTCTATGAACCTCTAAAGACATAAGCTTCAAAACATACCCAGCCATTTCAAAGGTGCAAGTCCATAATCAATTGATTAAACATAGCACAATCAAATCCCAAGCCTTAACCGAGTATGGATAAGCTGAATTAAAAAAAAAGCTCACTGGGTTGAAAACTCGCAAAGGGCAGCCTAGGAAAAAAATTAGAGCATACCTCGCTAGATTGAAGACCACCAAAAGGAGGTCAAGGTAAAAATTAGAGGTTGAGAGAAAATGTTTACTTAAAAATCTTTGGATCAGTTAATAACAAGGGTATCATACTATGCAATCACATACATTTGCATGCTCAATCACTTGTTCATCCTAATCATTCATCTTTCAACCACACATTCTTAGATGCTTCTTACAAAGAGTTGACAGTTTACCTTACCACCTTTATGGCACATTCCATCCAACCTGCTCTTCTCCTCCTTTATGGAACTTTTCATCACCTCAACTCAACCTATTTCTTCATGAGACATCTCATTCACATTACCTCAACCTAGCCTACCACTTTACACCATCACTTTTCATCAAACCCAAATTTTTCCTATGATAAGTCTGAAAGGAGAATGATCTCAACAACAAGACATACACTGTCTTATGCATCTAGACACATAGTCACCCATACATCCATCTAGTAGAAAGTAGATTCATTCATACAACCATTTTAAGAATAGATACCCATTTACCTATACATGCATCCACATTCATCATCCCTCAATCATAGGATTCATTTATCTATCCTATAAAAAGATGTATTCATCATTCATTAATATATTTGCCATCATCATTCATCTATCATAAAGAAGGATTCATTCATCCATTCATCTAGGAAAAGGATATATTCATCATACGACTACCTGTACAAGCATACATCATTTATTCAGATTCCTCATTTGTTTAGGATAAGTTAAGCAAAAAAAACACAAGCATCACTGCACTCTTTAGAAATGCATTAGATAGTTGAAAGCATACCTCACCATATTCTTTCATTTAGAAAATTAGGGACTAACACACATGTCATTTAGTTTATGTAAACATATTTTCCTTCAATATACATCTATCCCTTCGTGACATATTTGCAACAAATCATTCAATTACTTCACTAGAGTCATCTCATTCACCACCTTCATATTTCCATGCTCATCTATAGGATATAGTGCATTCATTTATTCAAGATAAAACTAGGTTACCACATCTAATCATGAAAACACATTCATACATTTGCACATGTATCAGATCATTCACTAACCTGTATTAAGTAAGCATCAAAGCATCCAGCATTAGTCACATACTTCAGGCATATAACATACATACACGTATTATTTACAGAGTCCAGCATATTCATTCATTAGCTTTACATGCATCAATATAATATGTAAACATTATCATGCATCATTTGGCATAAGTATTTTATCCAGGCATATGATTATAGCTCGTATAGCTTAGGAACATAAAATGTACACGTACATATCATCCAGGATAGAGTTACATTCATAAGAAAAGATTCATTCATCTAAGAACTAAACACAAACTTGCCTATGTGGGCACTACATTCATGTGAGCTTATATCAATTCACACGTGCATATCTCTTAGTCACATAGTTCATAATCATAAAATGCACACTTGCAAGCATCTAGAAATGAAAATCAAGTGCACATATGCGCATGCATTTATCACTTCCATGCACCTAAATACATTTAAGCCTCTAACTCACTCGTCATTCATACACTTACACATAGCACATATGCATATGACATCACAAAAAACATGATATGCTTACACAATATTAGTGTTTTTAACACTAGATACAATTCAAACCATTTCGTTAGGTTTATCACCAGATTCGATTCAGTCCATACTATCAGATTATTTTTCAGGCTTATCACCAAATTTGATTCAGTTCACA
Organism: Hura crepitans; assembly: GCA_948208565.1. Taxonomy (NCBI): domain Eukaryota; kingdom Viridiplantae; phylum Streptophyta; class Magnoliopsida; order Malpighiales; family Euphorbiaceae; genus Hura; species Hura crepitans. The sequence goes on along the minus strand of CANXYI010917799.1, from coordinate 6,198 downwards.
CTATTAGACCAGTCTTCGAGCTCACCACATTATTTGGCTTGGTTCATACCTTCAGACTATTCTTCGAGCTTATTACTAGATTCAGTATAAGCTTCTTTGGGCTTATCAATAAATTTGGTTTATACTATCAGCTTTTTTGAGCTTATCACCAGATTTGGCTTGGTCCATACTATCAGCTTCTTAGACTCATCACGTGATTTAGTTTGGTTAACTTTTAACTTCTTCAGATTCATCACCAGATTTGGTTTAGTCCATCTACAACTTATAAACCTAAAGTCGAATATGCGCACGTATTTGTTGTAGTTTTCTTCAGCTTCAACATTTTGAAATTCATTTGAAGATAAACAGGCACCTATATTTGGCGTAGTTTACCTTCACCTAGAGGGAAATAGGCACTCATATTCGGTGCAGTTCTTTCCAGTTTAATATTTTGACCTCACCTAAAGGTAAGTAGGCATCTGTATTCAATGTAGCTTACATTTAAACTTTATCTATTTAAAAACTTTAAAAGTAAAAGCGTGTTCAGATCAAGTTAGGTTTTCACTTCACCCAAGGATAAGCAAGCACCCATATTCGATGTAATTTATCTTCACAATATTAGTCAATTTTTTTTTGAAAAGAAGATATAATTCAGATCTAGCCAATTTTTACTTTAATTTATAGGTTCACATCCATATTCAATGTAGGTTCACACCAGGTAGGTATAACTTTAAGTAAATATCTCTAACTAAGGTACTTTGATGTGCACTATTTCTTTAGCATTTCATAGCCATACCAAAATGGAGGCAACTGTAGATGCTTAGATTTGGGTCTAGGAATTTCTTATAATTCGAACTTTGACCCAGCTCAAAAAGCTCGCGGTGCGACCTAAATTTCAAAAAAAAGAGAATCTATGTCAATAGTGAAGGGGAATGCTAGAGGTGTCATGAAACCCAAGCCTCATACTATGAGGTATATTAAATGATGAATAAATTTATTAATTGCTCATGACGAGATAAACCCATTATGGATGGACCAAGCTTGTATGACTATAACTTATGCAACATAAACATGAGCTCATGTAATGACCAATAATAAGGTTGGAAGGCTTTTATGTGTGTTTGTCATTGTTGTACACATCCGCATGCATTTCTATTTCATGCATGTCATACATCACGTACTAAGCCCTTGGCTTGCAATCATTATAAATTTTTGTGCAAGCAAATTGTATTAGATATCTAGAGGGTAGGATAATCATAAGAGAATTCATCGTCATAGACGATATAAAATAGTACGATAAAATGATAATGATGCACCTATCATGCAAGAGATTGATGCTAAGATCTATCAGAAGGTTAAGGAATTTAAGAGGAAGGTTAATCTAAGATAGCTAAGGCATTAGCTAGAACTAAATCTGTAACAGTGCCTCTACCAAAAACTCAGTAAGATGGGCTTGTTACCCCATCTGTGTAACCGGTTACTTCTAAAGGTATTAGTATAAAGGTTGAAGGATCTAGAGAAAAAGTTAAGGGGGCCACTATTTATTTTAATCCGAATTTTGACTATTGTAAGGATTCTAAAGAAGAGGATGGGAAGAAAGAAATGACTATACATAGAGTGAAAGATACAGCCATAAAAAAGTTGGAAGAGAAAATAGAGGCCATATCTAGGCTCCTCAATATAGGTAAAGGTATAAACTGTAATAAGCTAAATTTCAAATTTGAGGAACTATTGCCAGCTAAGTTTAAGATGCTAGAGCTGCCAAAGTTTGATGGTATAATAGACCTAAGAGATCGTGTTAAGTAGTATGTTACTTTTATGTGTGGCATAAAGTTAAGAACAAAATAAAAACTAAATTATTTCAGCCTCACATTGCAAGGAAGAGTGATTGATTAGTATCATAGATTAAAAATGAGGGTTAAGAAAGATTAGAATTAGGTAATAGAAGTTTTTTTCAGCTAATATGACTGTAATACACATATGGAGGTTACCATGAAGGACCTTAAACTGATGAAGCAAAAATCCAATGACCTTCCTCAAATACTTGATAAGGTAAAGGTCGAAGGTCCTAGAAATGAGTAAGAAACCAGATACGGTGGATCAGATTAAGATATTTATTAGGAATGCTAATAGTTACCTGAAGGATAACCTTAAAGCGAAAGGGATTAAAAATTAGGAACCACTTAAAAATATTGCCATAAATTAGAATGAGGAACATGCTGAAGTAAAAAAAAGTGCTGAGAATTTTAATAAGAAGACTACAAACACTAGGTACAATCGAGGGAGTGGTAGCACAAGAATTAGAGAGACAGCTAGTACAATCGAGGGAGTGGTAGTACAGGAATTAGAGAGACAGTTGATGTATTGGCAACCACTAGGCATTACTTAAACTTGGTAAGCCTCTGTCATGGTGCTTAAAATGCTTTCTAAAGGAGGGAAAACTTTAGCCATTGCCACCATCGCCAGTAAGAAGGTAAGAATCACAACACCATAAGGCTTACCTCTATTGTCACTTCCACCAACACACCAGAGACGATACATATCAATATTGTACTTTAAAAGATCACATCCAGGATCTTATTGACTCTAAGCAAATTTTAGATCTCGAAAAGAGATAGAAAGGTCAAGAGCCCTATTCAAATGTTCCTTTACTGGTCTACATAGTGATTCCAAGGTTACCAAAATGGTATGTGTTATAAGATATGTACAAGAATCAGTATTTGGCTATAGAGAGGAGTATTGACACATCAAAAACTATGAATGTCATGGATATTTGGGCTACTGATAGTGAAGTGGAAAAAGATAAAGTTAAGGATCTATGGGTGGATTTAGAAACAAAAGAAGCAAAAAAAAAAGGAAATTAAAGCAGTAACTTAAAGCTGTCAAGTAGTGCTGAAGGTAGAGAAAGAAATTCCCACTCTAGTAGAAAATGAGGATAACCCTCTGATGAAAAAATTAAAGAAAACTCATGCTTAAATTTTGGTATGGGTTCTTCTACGACAATCCCCTTTGCATCGCCAAAAGATAGTAAAAGTGATGTGTGCTTCAACTGTTTCAATAAATATTTCCCTATCACAGTTGGTATACATGGTTAAAAAAGAGGCAAAAAAGGTTTTAAGTTTTATTGATACGGATATACCACTAGAAGGGCACCATCATAATCAGCCTTTATATATAAAAGTTAAAATGAATGGGAAGCACACCGCATGTGTGATGGTGGATGATGGTTCATTAATTAACGTCTCTTTATTGAAGGTTATAGTAGCATATGAAATTGAAGACTTTATGATTTGACAATCAAAGCTCACCATCATAGCTTATGATAACACCAAAAGGTAAGCTTACAACACTTTCAAATTGAAGGTGAAGACAGGAGTCCTAGTAGATGATGTTGAATTTGTAGTGCTTGACATTCTAATTTATTTCTCCTTGCTTTTGGGAAGGCCTTGGTTCCATAAGTTAGGAGGAGTACTATTGACCCTACACCACATATAAAGATCTTGCATGAAGGTGAGATTGTAATCATTAGAGCTGTTAGGGAAAACCAAGTTTCTATGCTAGAGATTGCTAACCAACCATTCAATGGCTTTCACATAGCTAAACTCTTTTCAAATAAAGTAGAGGATAAGCCAAAAGTGGTCAACATGTTGAAAAAGATGAATTATCTACTAGGAACAAGTCTGGGAAGTAAGTTTCAAAGGGTTGAAACTTTTATTCAATAGTGTAGATAGAAAGACCGAAAAGGTTTAAGGTATACGACTGAGTTTTCAAAATCGGAGAGAGAGAAAATAACCCCACTTTTGGAGCAAACTTTTGTCCAAGCTTAAAAAAATGTCAAATACTACAAAAAATTAAGCCATCAGTGATAGAAGGAAAAGTGGTACCAAGGTTTAAAATTTTGAATGATGCTTTTGACTAAGAAGTTAGGAAGGTCAAAGTTATTTCTGATTTTTAGGACCAAAAAGTGATGATGAATTTGTCTACATTGGAGATAGAGCACAAAAAAAAGATCCTGACTGCAACCATGCTAGATCATCAAGAGAAAGGGAAGATAAAAGCTAAAGAAACTAAAGCGTCTTTGTCACAAGATATTGATGATGTTCTTTCTATTCCTGATATTTTTTATAATGATTTATCCATTGACATAATTAATAAGATGAACAATTTTGTTTATTTTTGTGATGTCTCACCTAATTGTATCATACATAATGATAATTATAACACTCATCACATATTTGACATTAATTTAATCAGCACTACTCTATTTAATCTCATTACCAATGATAATCCTAAAGAGATTTTAGTTGTATCTAACATAACTCCTGATGAAAGGATAAAATTTGAGAGAATATTGAAAAAATACGAAAAAATTATTTGCATGGACCTATAAGTACATGCTAGGAATTGACAGGAAGATTTTCGAACACGCCATTCTCATATACCTCGATGCTAAGCCTGTCAAATAAAAATTAAAAAAGATAAGACAAGAATGGGCCAAAAAGATAAAAAAAAAACACACACACAAGTAAGTATAAGCCAAGTTCTTTGAAGAATTCTAGTATCTGTCTTGGCTCGCTAATATTGTTCTAATGGCCAAGAAAGATAGAAGGGTCAGAATATGCATTGACTATACGGACCTAAATAAGGCATGTCCAAAAGATGGGTAATGCCTGTAGGTCGAGGTTACGTGAAAAGTAACTCCAAGGCCTAAAAAGTGTGCTTGGGAAGTCGAGACACCTTCAAAAGGCTCGAGAAGGGGCATATTAGTCATGAAACTTTGATGGGCCAAAAAATGGGTAAAATGAATTAATTTAAAAATTTGGTAAAACCAATAATTCATTTTGGGCTGTAAGCCAGTGAGTCGTAGCCTTAAATGGACTTGGACCGGGAATGAACCAAGATGTGCTCGGATAAACCTAAAAATTTCATACCCTAAAAGTCAAAAATTTCACTGAGTTCATTAATGAAGGAATTTTAATTTTTTGAGATCATTCGGTAATTTTTCAAAATTTCCTAATTTTTTAAGGAATTAGTTAACTGACTTTCGATGAAATTTTGACATGAGATTTTACAGGCCCATAAATAGGCTTAATCAAGGATCTTTAGAATAAATGTAATGATATTTAGAGGTTCAGATGAATTTTTAAAATTACCTAAAATATCAGTTAAAACTAAGATTTTTCGGGGTGCTCGAGTGCCATGTGTCACCACTCAAGGCACCCACTCATGTATATAAATAGCCCATGTGCCAAGTGGATCTCCACCACTAAGTGTCACCTCACTTTCCACCTTTATCCCTCACTCCCTCCTCTCTTGTGCCGACACCAGCCTTTAATCCACCATTTTTTATCTTTTCTCCTCTCAATTCTCCACCATTAAAAATTCCTAAAATTAGGTAAAAAAATATTCCTTAAGGCTTGTGGACTCCATAGATGATCATAAGAGTGAAAAAAAATCCCTCAATTTGAGGCTACACATATGGTGATCAAAAAATTCAAAATGGTATAAGTGACTTCTTTTTTAATTTTTATTTTAGTTCTAAGTAGCCTACATAATTCTAAAACTATCCATGTTTTCAGATTTTCAATTAGAGCTTTGTATGATTTTTTATGAAATTTCTAAGCTAGGAATTGTATTATGTAGGCATAAGGAGTAATCAAGGAGAACAAGGGAATTAAGGCTTTTAAAGTGTCAGAAAGGACTTGGAATTAATCTAGGTATGCGAATGTGATATAATTTGGACATGCCATAATGTGTGTGATCATGAAATACCATAATTATATGTATGGAATTCATGGTTTGATCATGTATTGTGTGGGAAATGTGGATATAAGAATGGTATGATGTTAATTGTGTGTGTTAATGATGATTTTGATGTGAATATGGTGAGAAAAATATATGTATAGTCATGGACTTGATATGGCCGAGAGGTGTAGCCATAAGGTTGTGGCATGTGATCATGGTGGAAATGATGAGAAATGGCATGTATGGCGTGAATATGAATATGTGTATGTGAATTGGGTGAGAAAAAGGCAAGTGTGTGCATGATCATAGTATGGCGGAAAGGTATGTACATAACGGCATGGCATGGCATATGTGGTATGTTATGTGTACATGTGTGTGTATGGTAGAAATATGATATGTGATGTGTTTATGTGATAAAATGTAAGAATGTGCATGTGCGTGACCATGAGTAAGTGTTAGTCGAGAGGTATGGCT
>CANXYI010917784.1:0-22287 GCA_948208565.1 Hura crepitans | reverse complement strand
TTATTCCTGGCTCTGTCCTGGAAATATCTGCAACGGTTTTGCCAACAGCACGTTTACACATGCGCGCACAATGGGAAACTTGCAACACATAACAACGAAGTGAAAATGACAATAATAGTGATAATGATACCGCGCCATGCTCGTTACCAGCACAAGTTCTCAGTCCTATTGTTAACATTCAGAGAGAGTTACTACATAATACTACAGCTAATAAACAGGACTCCATAAACCAAGAGACTTCTTCTCTAGTAAAGAAATTAACCGAGAGTTTTTCATAACTTAAAAGTTCAATTATGAAGAGGTACTAGGGATGGAGCTCACCTTTTTCAGAAGGCCTTTAATCTCACTTTCTAATTTGGCTTTCATTTCAGGAGAAAGATTATTTCCCGACTTCTCCAGCATTGAGGTCATCATCTCTAGATTCTGTCTTATGAAGTCAATGGGAGGTTCCTCTGCTGGGTTTGGCATTGACCAGTATGATTTTGCACGCATCCTTGGTCCACCACCAAGAGAGGTTGAATCAGCTGAAAGAAGATGAAGTCGGCAGTCCACAAGTGTTGTGCCAAAGGGATTGCTATTCTCTAAACTCCTAACTGCTTCTGCAGCATCAATACTCTTCAAGAAAACAACTTGGGCAGTACCAGAATCTTTAAACAACTGTGTTTCCGACTCCCTCAAGGACCCAAACCTGCAAAATGTTGCCACCAGGACCTCTTTCGAAGGCAAGGAAACTCCTGGGGCAAATGTCAGCAGCAAAGCAGTCCCTGGAGCTTCTCCATTAGTTTCCATATTATCATAATTCATGTTCATACCTAGTATCCTGCCTTTCGATTTCTTTCTCGGTCGCCTTGGAGCAACCTCTCTTTTTCTTCCTCTCTTCTTTTCAGATTTGGCCAATGTGTTAGGTTCAGCAGGATTCCCATCCAAATCCGGTGAGCTGGCAGCAACTGTAATCTTCTCAGAAGTTGATTTGTCCTTCCTCTTTCGTTTTCTTTGCCCAGGCTTACATTCAGAAGTGAAGGGACCAATAAGCAGAGATTCTTCTGCCAACAGGCCCGGGATATTAACATTCCCACTTGAGGTTGGTAAGGTTGCTGAAATCTCCTCCTGCTCATTTTGCTCACGTTTGGCTTGGCCAATGAACTCTGAATTTTCTCCCAATGAATTAATCATAGTGCCATTACCATTTAAATCCGGTATGCCAGTACTTTGGTTGTTTTGTATATCAGTAGAAGCCTTTCTGAGCTTCTTCTTTTTCTTCTTTGGCCCTGGTTGTCCATTGGGTGTGGGTGGTCCCATCTCACAGTAATCTTTTACAGATAAGCCATCTCTAACAATGTTTATATTCACATCTAATAATCCATGGGGAGATATAATCTTTGATTCATCCAACCCTACATTCTTTTTCTTCTTTTTCTTCTTCTTCTCAGCTTTGTCCTCCTGAAAAGCCTGGCTTGTCTCCTGTGAATCCTTTCCCAGAAGTCCCTCATTGTTTCTCCCGATAAGATTCTTACATTGCATCTCATAAATGGATTCATCATGATATACAGATATTCTAAACTTTGAAAAGAACCACTCAAAAAGATCGAAGTTTTTACTCTCACTAGGATGCAGACAATTCACAGCTGTATAACACAGTTCAGAAAGCAAATCAGCAGCAGATGCATTTATCAACTCCGGATTACTGGATACATCATTATCACTTATGAATTTTCTGAACCATTTTTTCTGGAATCTCTTGCCACTAGATTTAGAAACTGAATGGTATCCTGTGAATTGATTAGCAACTGCATTGTCAAGTTCCACCTCTTGAGCCTTAAGATTTTCTATTTCATCTGGCAAGCTTTTATCTTCCAGGTTGACATAGGGATAGGATAAATACTTGCTTCTCTTCCTTTCTCTCGACTCAAAGTTCTTCTCTGCAGTTGCTAAAGATCCCACAATGCTGATTTCCTCCTCATTAGATGGAGAAGCAGATGAACTGGCATTTTGATTTTCAACATTAATTTTAGAACACACTTTCCCTTTTTTCTCCCTGAAATGTGTTACAAGATCATTTGGAGCAAAATTTCCTTCAGGAAGATGGGCCTTGCAATTCTTTTCTGAAGTCTCTTTGTTGCCCCCACCAATTGTGGCCAGGTCATCATCCTCCTTTTGCTGCTGAACTTCATCCTCTGTGCATGACAAGTCTCCACTACCAATTTGGCCTCCAACTTGATCATCAATAGCAGCATCTTGGTCCCTAATGGATTCCCAGAGTTGATGACTAGGCAATTGAATATGTCCTATGGAATGATAAAATGCTGCCAAATGATTCTTTATGACAGTTAACTCAAGGATGCCAAGCTCAGAAACTGTGCATGCAAGACTTCTAATTTGTTCAAGAAACTTCAACGGATCAAAGAGAGTAAACGAATATTCACCAAATCTGCTACCAGGCAAAGAAGCTCCTCCTGGAGTTTGAATATTACCAGATGAAAGCTGACACTTATTGAGGGAACAAGAACAAGTCATCTCTGATCTCAGGTGCTTCCCAAACTCATCTGCTGCATTTTCTACTGCTTGAAGGAAGCTTCTGGCTCGGTTCTGCCCAATCATGTGTTCAAAGTTCTCATGGAAAGGCTTTAACTGAGATGGCAAGCACCAACTGATGTGGCTACTGCCCATGTACCCAACCAATAAGCAGTTTCTCTGGTCACCTTTGACAGCATATTTTCTGGCGTCTACTGGATCAAATATCTTTCCTGGCCACCAAGATTGAGTTTTTGTTTTGATCCAAACAATATCGCCGACGTGAAATTCACCAACTAACTCTTCCATCTCCTTATCACCAACTTCTTTAGACTTGTGATGGGAAACAAACGACCGAGAGCAGTAGATATCACTGGGATTGCTAAAGTTTACCCCATTTAGAGAGCCAGAAAGATCCACATAAAGTGAGAAATTGCCTCCACAAACCTTTAACTTCCTACCAGATGCAATGTCATCAAATTCCATTGATTCATCCTCCTCAAACTCCTCCCCTTTCATAGTTATTTCAGTTTTAAGTTCCTCACTGTCAGCACCACTCAAATCCAGATTTCCACTGTCAGTTGCACAACCTATACCTTGGTTAGCCAAAAAGCCATTCTTGGTTCCAACATCATTCACATTAACATCTACCATTGTATTTGCACCGGCATCCGAATCCTGTCCCTCGCTATCACCAGTTCTGTTCACCGATTCCACATGTCCAACCTCAAAATCTTCAGTATTTACATGATCCACGTAAGCATAGCCATTTTCTTCGACAGGGACCGTCAAATTTGATTCCAGAACAGTAGAACTCTCACTTAAGCCAAATGAAACACAAGACTCAGAAACTAATCCCACATTCATGTTTTCTGGGTTTTGAGCTGCTAGGGTTTTACCATCAGGGATTTCATCCTCTAGGGTTTCAGGGGTTATATGGTTTTCCATTATCTAGAATGTTCAAAAAGGTCCGTTCTTTTTCCACAAAAAGACAGTCTCAACATCACTCTACGAGCTGATCATACGCAGAGAACAGCGAGAAAAAAAAAAAAAAAAACATTATCAAGTGATTCCTATCAAAAGGAAAATCTACGATAAAAACAAAAAAAAAAAAACCGCAAGAAGATTAAGAAAAGAAGTACGTACCTGAAAAACAAAAGAATGGGATCTACATTGCAAACCAATTAACTTAATCCCGTATTTAGAGGTAGCTTTCTGGTTCTGGGCTTAGAACAGAAAATGCTTACACAGTTCCCTTATCTTCAGTACTCTCTCTCTCTCTCTGGTTATTAAAGTCACCATGGTTCATTTTGGTCACATTCACTCTCAACTGTCCATTGCACAGTGCGCTCTCAAAGGACTGGTGGATGGTGGACCCCATTTTTATCACTTAAAAGGGGAAAATAGAACATATTCTTATATTTTTTTTATTAAATCCTTTAATTTATATATTTTAAGGATATGGTATGATAAATGGTATGAAACTGTATTTAATGTTAAATCTATATTTTTAAAATTTAATTATTATTTATAAATAATTATATTTTTAAAAAATATAAATTTAATGATAAATATAGTAATATATTTATTTTAACAGTTTGAATAAGTTAATAAATAAAATATTAATTCTGATAAAAATAATCTTCGAAAGCTTTTAAGTATAATTTTTTATTAAATTATTATTTACGTATATATAAAATTTTAAAACAAAATTATTAGCAAAAGTAAAAACTTATTACCTCGTAATTTAAAATAAAAAAGTTACTTGCAGTCCCTCCCTCCTTTTTTAACATTTCATTCTCCTTTACGTTATTTTTTCGTTAACTTTTTTTTTTTTCAAGTAATGACATTTCGGCTTTTATTAGTTTCAACAGGGTGATACCAACTTTTTAAATCTCTTATATTTCAGTTTTTAATTTCTTAAAAAATTCTAATCTCTGAATTACATTTCCTAATATTAATTAAAAACTATATTCTTTAAATTCTAATATTAATTAAAAATTTCCTAGGATAAGCATTCTAATCCTGAAGCAGCATTTTGGACGAGCGACAAAAATTAAACCAATTTTTAATTAATATTCTTTAATTTTATTTCCTTTTATTCTTTTAAAATTTTCGTTTCTTTTTTTTTTTAGTATCTCTAATTAGTATCCATTTTAGCATACAAATCTTATGATATACTTTTTCTTGTTTATGTTAATTCGAAATTCAATATACGTTTAATATATTAGTTTAACAGTTTAATAAAATACAAAAATAAATTTAGAAATTGTGATAAAAGAATAAAAAAATTGGAGGATCCTTAAAAAACTTTTATTTTATTTTTTTTAACATCATTAAATTGAAAATATAATATACCAGTGTTAATTCGATAAATTAAAAATAAAAATTTAGGAGTTATAAATAAAATAAAATATTTTTTTTATTTCACTGTCTATAATTAACAGTAGATGTGAGAAGGGAATAAAAATACATAGATAAAATATTTTTTTTTATGAAATTTTGACAAAATCTATGAGTAATAATTGATTGTGATTCGGACTATTCAGAGTTAGGATTGAAAGGCACAACACGTTGTGCCAACCCCACTATGTTTGGGAAAAATAAATTAAAAAACAAAAGAAAATACATGCTGTGTCAAGTGGCAACCCCACAATGCATGGAGAAAAATGTTACAAGCAACAACAGAAAACTGAAAGGGGCATTCCGAGAATCGAACTCGGGACCTCTCGCACCCAAAGCGAGAATCATACCACTAGACCAAATGCCCGTTGACTGTGAAAGCTAGAACTTATAGGATCTCTTAAATACTCTCGCTTGCGATTTCCACCTCGCCCACTCTTACAGTATACCAGATTCCATTCCCTCGCGCGCGCGCATTATTTACAAACTAGAGGAAGTGAATGACCTGTTAAATAGCAGAGAAATTAAAGATTGGTAGGCTAAACTGCTGTTTATTTCTTTTCATTTATTGGCTTTCTGTTTGATAAGATTGAACTCATGTCAGCCCCCCACCCCTCTCTCTATTTTTTCTATTTCTGATAACTTATGAATTGCCTATTGGCTATACTTCCTAACTTGATATCTGCAAACAGTCATATTGCCCTCTATTGCTTGCACACTATGGTTCAAAATCTACGAACACAAATATGTTTTGCCTCAAATTTTCTACCAGCCTCTGATTCTTCACCTGTTTCCAGTTGCAATATGCAGTATACTGGTATTGTGAAGTTCCAATTGAAACACCTCAAAATGGAGATGCATGAAGTTGTATTACCCCGAGTGCACTTGTAGAAGCTTATAGCGCAACTTAGCATTTTAACACCTGTTTATCCTTTTAAAGGGACTTCCTTTGTGAGAGAATCACATGCAGTAGTAGTTGCGATTGGTCCTTGCAGCTTATATTACCCAGCTACTACCTGGAGCCACCGTCACTCCCCTTTCCTTCATTTCTCTTCTCATTCTCTGAGCTTCCTCATGTCTCCCCACTTCAGCATATATTCTAGCCAGTAACACATAATTGGCAGGATTTTCAGGTTCTATCTCAACCAAAGCTCTCCCTGCAATTTCTGCTAACTCCACTTCTCCATAAGTTCGACAAGCCCCAAGAAGGGCACCCCAAGCTTTTGCAGTCACCTTCACTGGCATTTGTTGTATGATCTTGAATGCTTCATGCAACCTCCCGGCTCTGCTCAAAACATCTACCAAACAAGAATAGTGATCACTGCTTGCTTGCAGACCATAAGAATCTTGCATTTTGGCCAAGTAATCCAATGCTTCATCGGCTAATCCCGCATGGCTACAAGCTTTTAAGACTGCAAGAAAAGTAATGTCATCAGGCTGTACTTTAGCCATCTCCATCTGCTGAAAAATTTCAAGCGCATTTCTTGCTTGCCCATGAAGTGCATATGCTGATATCAAACTGCTCCACGCAACCACATCCCTTTCTTTCATTGTGTAAAACACATTACTTGCATTCATAAGACATCCACATCGACCATAAGCCTCTACTAGCCCACTCCTCAATTGGGGATGTGGATCAATATCGTTTCTTATTGAGTATCCATGGATTTCTTTAATCAAATCCAAAGCAGCTATATCTACACAAGCAGGTAATAAAGCAAGAAGCGTAATTAAATTCGGTGTCAAATTCAATTTCCTCATTCTAAAATAAAAAGCAATTGCCTTTAACGACCCTTCCTCTAAACCTGAGAAACCCGCTATTATAGCATTAAAAGTGGACGAATTAGGCAACAAATCCATTGAATCAAACATAACCAAAGCGTCATGAACACGATTGGAATGCGTGTAAAGTGATATCATCGCGTTCCAAACAACCACATTTCTTTGAGGAATTTCGTCGAACAGTTTACGAGCTGAAAAAATCGAAACGCATTTACCGTGCATATCAACGAGAGCGCAAGCAACAAACGGATTTGAAAGGAAACCCATTTTGAAGATGTGGGAATGGATGGTGGCGCCCAGTTTAGGGCAGTTAAGGGCGGAGCATGACTTGAGGACGAGAGGGAAGACATAGGGGTCGAGGGAAAGAGCAAGACTAGTCTGCATATAGTTAAAGAGAGAAAGAGCTTGATGGTGAAGGCCATTGTTTACGTGAGAGGTCAGCTGCTTGGTGAAGGAAAGTAAGCGTAGATAGTTTGATGAGAAGCTCATGGTTGGTAAGCTCGTTGAAGGCAAGTGACAGCCATGTACAACATTGTTTTTCAGATAGAGAGTGCTAAGTAGGAGTTAATAGTTTATAATAGTTGCTTATAGTCAATAATCGGTGATGATGGATAGTTGATAATAGCTGTTTATATATGTTAAATTTTATTAAAAATATTATCTCTCTATATACACAGATTATTTTTATTTTTTATTTTTATTATGTTATCTAATATAGATAAAAATAATTTAAAAGATGATTTTATATATATAAAAGCATATTTTTATTATGTAAAAATTAATATTATAATTATTTAAATTATTATTTATAAGATTTTAATATATATTATTTATTAATGTAAAAAATAATTTAAAAATACATATAACTTATAATTAATAAAATGAGTATTAAATTTGAATAAAAAATAAAACATAATTATTTATCACCTGATAAAAAAAAATTTTAAATAAAAATTTAAATCAACAGCCGATTAAGAACAGAATTCACTATCAGCAATTAACTTAAAAGGTTTATCAAATATGTTTAAAATAATTATTTGATACGAAACATCTATCAATTACTTTAAACTTTTAAACCAAATGCCCTCTAAGCAAGTATAGCTTACATTGTTTTACAGTTTCAGGCAACAGCTTAATGCGATGGTGCTTTACTGCAACCTAAGTTGGCCGAGTTACAACACTGGACCATCTAGTCGGAGAGAGATTCTACCAGTGACTTGGATTATAGTGGGGCTTCTTCTATCACCAAGAATTGGAGGAATATGACAAGAAACTCATCCTCCGGCAATAGCAATAGAAGCATAACGGAAAGAAAAATAATACCATCTTAAGCAAAGAGAGAGAAAAGTAAACCTAGAAACCCAAGACTCACTGAACACAATGCACTTTCCTTCTGTTATTTTTCATTCCTACTGAATATGATTTGAGTTCATGCTGGTCTTTCCATGGTCGTGACTAACAACTAGGTCGAGATACAATTGACATATCAATCTCAACAGTCACGTCCCATATTTCTTTCTGTTTTATACAACAGTTGCACCAATTAATTTCATGGCCAAGTGTAAATGACAGTAATTTGGTAAAATCTTTAGCTAGCCGGTTCATATCTGCAAACACAATTGTATATGTTGCCTTTAATCAATTTTTCGGCCAATCTCTGATTCTTCACCATCGCCAGCTGCAAAGTAAAGCAAATTTGTTAGATGGAGTGTCCACAAACACACGCATTAAACATATGCACAGTTGAATATAAACAAGGACCCAATGCACCAAGATATCCTATTATTCGCGGTACAGATGAAACTAGATACATGGGGCATTCATTTATAGTCTAACAAGTGGAAAAAATCTGCACGCTGTCATTCATCTTCCACATCCAGAGACAAACTTTTCAACTGCAGAAAAAATTGGGGGAAGGGATGGTCGGTGTAAAGTTTATTACCTTTAGAGCATCACATTTAAACCGAGCATTAAAGTTGGTGTGGAGAGCTCTGCCCATCCCTTCCAAGATAATCTGAAAAATGCAATTTAGATTATAGTTGCAAGCTCTCATATGCACACGAAGTCAAATCCAAACAGTCAGTTCTCAAAAAGAAGAGAGGAAAACCAAAACTAAAAGATATAGAAAATAATTTTATCCACGAATGTTGATGTCTACAATATCAATGCTAAATAAGTAATTAGAAGATAGGATAGGCATCATACCAAATCAGCATCCTGTGCAGCAGCAGCAAGCTCAGAGCTGACCTGTCTCAAATCTATACACGGGCTGCCGCACCCATTCTCAACTACCATCAAGGGAACTGAGGAGGAATTCTCTTTCGAACCATCTGAGGTGTTAATCATTGCATCCACAATTAGGCCTCCTGCTTCAGCAGCTCTGCGGAGAATGTCACAATGCTATGGACCAGGAGAATCAGTTCACTACTGTTTATGGCAACATCATCAAGAATACTTAATAGTAAAAAGGCACCACCAGCATTAAGTTTTTGGAATCTGGTAATATAATTTTAAATATTATCTTCTGCGTCTACCCCAATTCTCCCAATCAACTCCAGTCAGTTTATTGTCCAACAAAACAGAGGGTAAAACAAAAACAGAACCATATTAGGGATTAAGATGGAAAGTGTCAAATCATTATGCAAATCACAAACCTTAGCAGCTTCAGCAACAATATCAGGTAGCTCCATAGCAGTAACATCATTTAGTGCTGGAAGAGAGTTAGCTACCAAAACAACCTGCAAAAAATTCAAAGAAATATTGTAATGATAAAGTATTACCAGTGAAATTTATCACATTGTAATAATTCAAAGAAGCATCTTGGCTCACCATGAAATCTTAGGCCTACACTAAACATCCTAGAACAGAAAAACTAGAAAAAGCAATTGATGTTAAGCAGTAGACAGATGATTTAAAAGCATCTCACTGGCAGCATAGAGAGACAACCAACCTCAGTTCCATGCCGAAGGAGTTCCCGTGCAAGGGGAAGCATACCTAGAACAATGTCAGCCCCTGAGTTGTCCACAAAGAGTAAAGCTCTCTTATGCGGGCATGGCTTCTTATCTCCAGAACCCAGCATTCTTTCTTTAAAAACGTCAAAATCATCGACCTAGGGACAAGTCAGAGTAAATTATGTCAAAATATACTGCAAGCAGGGAACACTGGAGATATAGTATTACTATGTATTCTTTTCTCCATTCTTCACCTACCCGCCAAGGCCTTTGCATCTTATTGCGACTCATTCTATAGATTTCAATAATTGTTCCTTTGTGATAGAGGTCCACACAGGCGCGAGAGCCCCAGTCAAATATGTTTGCAGCTAGGACACCCTCAATTAAGGTGAGCAATCTTGTCTCCTGCAAGACAACAGGATTTTCAGGTCATAACAGAGTTGCCAAGTGAAGCAGCAAATTTGTGGTGAAAAAAAGGGCTCAAATTGTCTCTACTGAAGTTTATGGCTTTTATACAGTAAATTAATTCCTCCATTTATTCTTTTTTAAATGCAATATTCAAAACAGTAACATCTTGATAACACATACCTCTGGCAAACTGTCAAGCTCCATCAACAAGTCAGGCAATACAGCAAGTGATGCCTCATTTTCCCTGTAAAATTCAAAAACCAAGAGTAGACTGAGGGATCAAAACAAACAAATTAAGAAATACCATAAGTCTGTGAGTGTATGCTGGAGATTTGATATATGCATATAAAAAAATTTTCAGTAAAGAAAAATCACATAATCAGTCAGGTAATTCAGGGGAAGTCCCATTCTTTCTATGTCCATCTTGATATATCATGGTTTAATTTTTTTTTTTTTCTTCTTTTTTTTTGAAGGAACTTATCTAGAACTTAACATTCAAATGATCTTCCTAGATGCATCTTGAATGTAATTTTGTGATCCTGGGAGAAAAGCATATTTTAATGCTCAGATAGACAACTTGCAATACATAGATGCGATAAACTAAAATGTGGAAGGGGAACTTAAATTAATTTGTAATAAAAATCTGACAGAAACCATTTCACATCAAACTTACAGGATGAGACAGAGTACTAAGATTACCTCTGTTTTATGCTTCTATAGGCATCAACAAAGTTGAACTCTCTCAGGCACTCTTCTCTTAGTTCCAATAGATTAGCCAAACCTAACTTACCGTATGCAGCAGGCTCCTCCATCAACCTATTCAAAAGGAAAAAAGTTGTCAAAAGAATTCAAATGTAAAATGTTCTATGAGGTTTCAATGTAAGAAGCAGCAGAACCAATAAAGAAGCAGAAACATACTTGATTTAAACAATATAACATACTAGCATCTTGAAGAAAACCTAAACACTAATATAACCAGCAAACTGACATGATGCTTCCTAATTTTTGCCAACCAATTATTTATAAGACATATTTGGAACCTGGAAAGAATGAGATGTGGACGACATTCAACATTGCACATGTTATCAATTAGCTACACATCGATATTGCTTATCTCACAAGCCACAAGCACTTCAATACTGCCACATATATATGATAGACTGAAAGGCCTTAAATGATCTAAATGTCAAAATTAATCCTTATCTAACCTGTATTTAAAAGGTACAAATAATATTAGCAAATGTGTCCCACAAAATACACCAGATGGAAGGACTACCTTGCTAAGTGAGCAGAAAATGCACGTGCAAAAGCATCGCCCCTTCTTTTAGCATCATCTGTTCCTCCTTCACTTGCCACTGCCTACAAATTTCAGTCTCGCATCTTAACATCATAGAATGACAGTGGCAATAACCCAACATTTTCAAACTTCACATCTTTCCTTAAAATAAAAACAAACATCTTGTGTAAATGCCAAGTGAGGAGCTATCCTCAGAATTCCATTCCGAGAGCTTATATTTATCTAGTTAGTGCAAAGTTTTTTAAACTCTTCACTTACTCCAGGCATTTAGGTCCTCGTAAAAATAGTGAAATTTAAATGATCGAGCAATTTTATGGTGTGCACAAACATATGTAACAGCATTTCTCACATGCCTTTATATCTTCATTTGCATGAAAGGAAGTGAGAGATGAGGTAATTATGACAATACCGATGACATACCTTATCAACAAGATCCGGCATATGCTCAGAGAGAACAGTAAACCAATACCTATATTAGCACACAAAGATAAGCAAAGAAACCTTACAATTTATTGATATGGTAAAATAAAGACTGACTGACGTGGTAATTTGTCAGATTAACAAAATAAGTATAGCATGCACTCACTCTAGCTCACTGTGATCTGAGAGGTCAATGGTGTTTGGCTCATACCTGATGGAATGCAATTCGGTACATCTTTAGTAAATCAGAGAGGCACGAAATATAGATGATGACTTATATGATATTACAACAAATTTTTTAGATTGAAGCAAAAGTAGAAATTTCAGACTTTTCTACTAATACTTTTTGCTATCCAAATGCGGCCAGCTACATGTTAATGAGATACAAACCAATAACATGATTCAGATTTGAAAATATTATTTGGGTACCAACAAATATTAAATGAGTAAGTGGGATTATGCAGTTAATTGTGTAAACAGATCAGTTAACAAAACTAGCATAAAGTTTCACATACGATTTTGGATCTGCCAACAAAGGAAACACCTCCAGGGAGGGTACAAGATGAAGAACGCCAATGTTTAATGCGCTTGCATCAGAACGCAGAGTACCCCCTTTGGATGAAGGGACTTCAAAGCCACCAAGTCCAGTGGTTCCAGAAGGAGCCATAGGCACAGGAGCTGTAATCTCAGTTCCCTTTAGCACAAATTTTTCCATCCACGAAATCTGTTTTAATCATTGGTAAATGACTCATGAGGCTGAATATGAATTCAGAATCTATAAAAAATTCCTGAAAGAACATGAACACTGGATTGCATTTGAATCTATAATAAACAGCATGGGGCCATTGAAACTCAGCATCCATGTTAAAATTCCCAAAAAAATATTTAATTAACAAATGATAGAAAAGTTAATCTGTCATCTAAGCCACTGACAACAGCTTATTACTTTCTAAACAGTAAAATAAGTGAAAAATAAACTTAAAGAAAACAAAGAAAAGAAGACAGAAAAGGAGCCACAGTTGTGATTGCACTGATAAATGAAAAGCATCAAAGTGAAACTCAGATTCAGATGAAGGGTACTCACATAGCTCTTATTAGTACCCAAAAATAGAAAGGGAGAAAAAGAGGGCTTTTATATTCTTCGCGGCTTGTTCATAGTAACATGGCTTACATAAATGAATTTCTTGGGTAATATGGTTGAATAGAAATGACACAGACCAACTTCAGAGGTTTTGTTGGTTAGCATCTATATGTTGGAAACTTTTTCTCTTTAATAGCTATCTAGTTGGTTTGTCAAGTACCTCCTTTTCTTTTAAATTGATGCTTATGTCTGATTAAAGCACATATTCCTTGATGATATTTTAAAAATCTAGAATAAAGTAAAAGATGTTAGAGAATCGTCATAGTGGATCCACTTTTTGATATTTTATGTGCTACACCAAAAGGAACAAAGCATACCATAGGTTGAGGGGTCATTTTATGTTTATCCCACAAGGAAATCTCGCTAGCTAAAAAAAAATGACATTGCACATTTCACAAGTTTATATAATTAATACACAGAGTAAAGGCATTCATTACAATCATTTTATCCATTCTTGATACTCAACATCACATCAAAGTATAATTTAAATCCATTTGCATTTCCTTGCCATTCTTTTTCTTTATCCCAGCATTTGGCTGAAGTTGAAACTAGAAAGAATTCTGGTTATAACAATGGCCTTAATCTTTTCAGCAGGAATACTATCATAATGGGACTATCCAAGCATAATTTTATCTTTTAATCTATAGCTTAAATGCATCGTTAGCATAAAAATTAATTTCTAAGTTAATGGTTAAATGAAATTTTAACTCCATAAGTATCATAGTTGATAAATGAGAGGTGTTAAAAGAACAGTTAGTTATAATATCTAATAAAATATAAAATATATCTTTTTGCATTATATGTACCTTCACTCAGTTTGTTAACAATCAGTTTATGAAAAGAAAACTGTGAGCAACCAAACTGATCAGTTTAACCATTTTTTGTGTACTTCTTTGGTTCCAAATAGAATTTTTTTTTTCATCTCTTTACTTTTCCTGACTACCCCTACTCAAACCTATCTCTTTCAAAAGACATGTCAATCCAGGTCATATTTTTCCAAAAATCCGATTCACTTGCCTTCTCATTCAAGTCTCCAAGTGGAGGTCCGTGAATCTTTCCACCAGTATATGGTGCTCCCATTGGAAACCTTTCAACTAGTTGATGAACCATCAAATCATCAAGACCATGCTTTTCATAGCTCATAAATGCACCTAAAGCGCCCAAAAAGCCTTCATGCCGCAGAAACATTGCTTGTGCCTCCCCTTTTGACCTAGACAATGAATAAAAAAGTTTAAAGTCTCTTTAGATAATCAGAGTGATAGATGTAGCTGATCATGCTTCATGGAATAAAATGGCTAGGAAGCAATAAAATTTCACCAGAAAGCATAAATATTATTTGCCTTATCTAAAATATTGAAAGCTTAACACACAAAAAAGATAATAATACTTACCAGAAATGAACAGCAAAGGAGATTGTGTCCATGGTGTAAGCATGACCCCTTATGAAAAAACCTCCAAAAAATATCCGCTTAAGCCCAAATCTGAGTGCATTTAAGTATGCAATCTGCAGAGAGGAAAGGACCAACACAATATACCAGTTATATAGCTGTTTATCTGACATCATCATTTCCGACAACCATGCCGAGGACATAAATTGAGGTAGCACTTAATAACAATCAGTTACATGAAATACTGCTAATATCTGAAATTTAGTATAAAAAACATAAATGACAAGTCATCTCCAATGAGGACAGGATGTTTTCATTGTTTATTTCCATTATCCACATGAAGGTTGCAAATAATTCATTAATTATTGACATGATGACAAGAGTGCAAGTCATGTAGATATGGCAACATGAGGCATAGTATGCTGCATTTTCAAATTTGATAAAGATTCTCAAAAGGAACAATCAATTTTGGTATAATTGCAATTTTCTTGACTGGGAGTTTAGCTAGTCATTACACCATGATTCCTTTGAATACGAACACTTCCATGCGCTAAAATCAAGGGAAAAATTAAAACCTCCTGCCCCAAAGGTTGTAACTTTTATTCCGACAACTAAAAACTACCCCACATCAGAATTCCAATACACAATTACTCCATTTATGAAATGCTTCCTACTTGCTATTTCTATCAAAATGTTAACAGATTAGCTTCATCAATAATATGTTCCAAGAAAATAACAAGAATGATGTATAAGACAAACAAATCAAATTCTAAAAAAATCTAAATATATTAGATGCATGGCAAAATCATGCTACAGGGAAAATAATAAAAAACAGAATGCAAAGCACACTAACCTGCCCAATATTATATGAAATCATTCGCAAGAGGGATAGGGAAATATCTTCTGGGCTGTAGTCTTCAAGTTCCTTCTTTTCAGAAATAGCCTTGCCAAAACTAGATGCAATGGTTGATGCCGACAAACCAATCTATGGTATAATTCAATAATGAGATGTAACTTCAGTATTAATATTGAGAAAGAACTGCTAAAAGTCTTGACATTAAATCGAAGAACCCGATGTATTGCTGCCTGTAAATGTGACATTAAAGCCAGGATTGAAAATACATTACGAACCTTATTGTAATCAGTTCCACCATAAATGTCACCAACAAGCATGTCAATGGTCCTATTATCTCCCCTTTGACTCAGCTCTAGCAACTCATCAAAACTAAAGAACATGAATAAAGGTAGAAGTTAACAAACTTCCAAATAGGGAACAGATATGAGTGAATTGGATTTGATACTAACCTCTTGCACTTAGTTAACAGCCTTCCCAAGCCCCAGTAAGTACCGCCACCAACATTCGTCCCACTAACCCGTTCAAACTTCCCATCCCCATCAACCTATGCAAAACAGAAAGCAAAATCATTCTTGCAAGATTTTGCCATACTGAGCTCTCAAGCAGAATGAGAAAAAAAGAGAACATGTACCTTAATAATACTAACGCCAGATCCAATGTTAACCAGAAGATAAGGAAACAGATCGTTAGTGTCAATCTGTACAAACTCTTTCTGACCTTCCATGTGCGTAAAAGCTTCATGGCGAATAGCCTACTCAAATATTGGTTAAGAGGATTATTAGGGTCAAAAAATCTAAAAACAACAGATCCACAATCAAGCATGCAAGTCCAGAAGAAGCCTGTATGGCTAGCAAAACGAAAAAAATCAGATGATCGTGGTAACAAAATTAAAATAAAAACAGTCATATTAATCCATGACAGACAATGGAAGTGGTATCCAATCCTAATATTTCCAAAGATTGATGCAGTCAATCAATTCAGCATACTAGTGGTAAGAGAAAAACAGAAGCACAATGCTATTTGAGTCATTGCAATTAACAAGGTGGGATGAGGTTAAGAGCAAGAGCAATGCTTAACCTTTAGTATCTCAAACAGGAATATGCTATAATGTAACCAACAATCAAAACCAAAAGCCTAGCGCAAACTAGAATCAACACTGGGTTCATAATCATTAAAGAAATAGGAAAAAAAACCACCTTCAGCAAAAAATTTGCTCCTGCTACAAGGCAGTCCATCTCATCCTCTTTGTCAAGACTAACTCCAAGCCTTTCTTTGAAGAGGTCTGCAAACTTGTAAGCCCCACCACCTGTGGCCTTTTCAGAAAATAAACTAGTAAAATAGATGTATAATTATCTGGGTCAAACAGAACTGGCCTGGCAAAGCATGATGGTTTGAGGCATAATTATAAAGTTTTCACATTTTTCAGACCGATAACTAGGGGATGCATTAAGGTAATCACAACTCAAGAAACAAGGATTAATTGTCATGTTTACAACTATTCTGGAGGGAACCTGAAGCAAAGCAACTGGTATATGGCTATGTCAAAATTAATGCTATTGTGAAATAAAATGAATAAGGAGAAAAACTGCAAAAACAATCAGGTCAATAAGAAAGATTGCCATTCCGTATTGCAAGAAACGTTATAATCACAAGGAATGTCATAGAGACTTTCCTGTCCCTTATAATCCAATCACAGAAGAATCTGAACCAAATCAGCTAAATTTCAGCACTCTCTTCATCTCAACCTGTTATGGCCCTATTGAATAAGGCCGTAGCTCTTCTTGTTATTATTTTTTTTCCAGTTCCCTTCTGAAAACCTTCGTTTTTTCTTTTTTCAAATTTCAAGTTGGTCTGACAAAAATCCAATAATTGAGGCATACATGGGCCTAATTCATTATATAACCAGAAGGATATGCAAGGTTTAATACACCACCTGAATATGTAACCAGAAGAATACATGTGAACCATAAACTGATTCTTACAAAATATTTTGTGGTTGCTATAAGGAAATTGCAACAACCACAAGGAAAATTTTGCTCCAATTTTCCTTTCCATTGTTTTAGTTGTAGGTACAGTATGCACAATTAGGATGAAAGTGGAACCTAACGAGTATTATAGTCACATACACCTGTCATTAAAAAAAAAAAACAAAGATTACCTTAATTACAGCACTGTGATTGGATGGAGTCTGAGAAAGCCAACCATGAGAATCAATTTCTATCCAAAAGAAAGAAGTTCATAGCAGTGAAGAGCAAAAGAAGAGAGGAAGATAACAAAATGAAAACTGGAAACTTGAAAGTAGTCAAATATACAGAAAGGACATAAACAATGTATAAGACAAGACACAGAATTGAAAGAATGAGAAAACTGTAATGCAAATATTTACCTCCACAGTGAAGCTGCTTGGAATAAATAAAGTCTAAGCATTCATTGATCTTGCTGGTCTCAAACTTCACGAAATGGAGCCGTCCACCAAGAATAGGGTAGCTTCTCCTGTTACCATTAGAAATTCCTAATCTCTCCTTGACTTTCTTTCTCTTATCGTCTATTGATCGATCTTCATGTCTTGAAAAATATACCAACTTGATAAGAGAACCTGCAGATGCACCATTGGAATGACACAAACAACCTCCAGAGTGTTAGCCATATGTAAATTAAAAATGCAACTTGATAATCATTTGCTCGTTTGAAACAAAAATAAAAGCAAAGACAGTTAAAAGCATAGACAATTTATTACAGGTCAAAAGTTAACCTGCCAATCCAAATGAAGAGAATTAAATACTAAATGGAGAGTTAATCATTAAAATTCACAAATATAGATGCGGCATGTAATTCAGGAGCAAGGGAAAAAAGCCAGCTTTCAAACCCTGGATGGAAATAAGGGGAAGGAAAAAGAAATGAGCATTTCTGCATGTATACCATAACGTACATATTTAAAAATTTTAAATTCATAACTTCATTACAGCGTCCAGTGGTTAAGATCCTCATTAAAAAAAAAATCTTTCTACGGATAATTTTCTCCTCCCAATAAAGTTAAACAAAAGAAGGGTCAAACATATAAAAGAACAGGGCCAGAAAAAGTGTCTTCCATGAGGTAACAGAATCAAAAAGGAAAGCTTGTAAGTGGAAAACGAACTAAAACCAAAACCCAGAATTTACTGTGTGTTCAACACTCCATATAGCCTAGACATCATCAAATAAAAAATTAAAAGTAAAATGAAACAAAAAAGGGAGCAAATGAGACAAAGCACAATCCCCATCGAGACTCAAGCCACAAAAAAATAAGAGACCAGGCGCAAAGAGAACTCATAGAGCTGAATTTTATGTTATACCTCCAATGTCAAGAGCTAAATGGGATATGTCATCGGATTGATTAGGCAACAGAATCGTGGGGTTCCTATCCTCAGAATCCCCCTGAATTGCAGCCTTGCTAACGTCTAGTTGGGGTCTGGAACCGGACCTGTGAATGGAATTACCAGAAGTAGGAGCCATATCTCTGTCACTTTGACTTTCCTCCTCTCTCACTTTGCTTATAACAGCTTCCTTAATCTCAGTCTCTCCCTTTTCAATTATGTCGTTACTTCCAAGAATTAGGTCCTCTTTTAAACCAGCCATTAATACAAAATCTCACCACCTGCTGCCTAACCAACACATAAACCTACAAAAAGGTTTAGGGTCAGAGGTTGGCTTGTTCACTTATCCAATACTCGAAAAAAAGACATGAAATTTGATGTATTTACTATTAAATTAAGGCGAAAGAAGCATGTAAGAAGAAACAAGAAGTTCGATATTAAATATAATTAAAAATTGCAATCCCTTGAATAATTAGAACTCATCTATATGAAAAAGAACTGAAGAAAAAGAGAAATTCAATTACTCAACCAACCTAAAAAGAGGCAAACGAAAAATGAAAAAAGTGTCGATATAATTAGGCCCACCATGACACCACAGAAAACGTAGAATTAGTATGGTATCTAACTCCAACCGAAAAAATAATGCTCCTATTCAATGATCCCAAACAAATTTACTTCAAAACTCAACCAATCGCAAAGCAGTGGAACCCAAATTTCAAACTGAAATATAAGTCAAATCAAAACAGTCAAAGATAATTAAGGGAAAAGAAAACGAATCAGATGGTCAAACGAGCTAATCAAGTAAATTAATATATTAAAAAGAAAAGATGCATTTGGTTTTGGATGGGTGGAAAGAGCAATATAGTTGAACCGAAATGAACAGATACAAAAAAGAAAGGAGAGAAGAGAAAATGCAGACCTAAAGAAGCTTTTTGCTTGATGAGGAAGAATTCCGAGAAAATAGGGCTGCGTTTTCGAGCTAAAACAGCAGAATTGAAATCCTATAAGAACAATTTTTTTTTTCCTTTTTTCTTTCTTTTTTGTGTGTGCGTTTTCAATTTGTCGCCTTCTTGTGGTCTCGATGAAGTTATGACATTGAGAAATCTCTGTGAAGGGCACAAGGGAGAATCACGCCATCCAACGGCTGGGATCTAAGCAGTTAATCTTCGCGCCGTTCTGTGAACGGGAAATCACAAGGGAATTGCAATGTGCAAATCAACCACAAGCTTTTAATATTTCAATTTATCTATACTCATTTTATTTTTATTTTTTTATATTTAATACAATTCTTTTTGGTATTATAGTAGCATAATAACTACGGCACCTAAATACGAAACTAATTAAAGAATGTTATTTGCCAAAAAAATAATAATAAATAAGGTAAATTGTCAAAAAGAAATTAAAGGATGGGATAAAAAATAGGTTACTTTCTTTTTAAAAATGCGACTCCTGACTCATTTTAAATATTTATTTTGCTTTCAAAAAAAGTATTTATTTTAAAATTTAATGAATAATTTACCCTATTTTTTATCTTTATTTTTTGATATTATAAATGTTTTTGTATCTTTCTTACATTAGTTAATCAAATAGTATAAAAAATCAACCAAAGAAAAATTTAAGTAATTAATAAGCGTTTTCTTAAAGAATTTACGAAGTTGATTTCGCCACCACTGCACCACATAATAACTTCGAATTTGAGGCAAGTAAACCCAGTTTAACCAAATGAGATTTTACGCGGTTTG
Source organism: Hura crepitans (assembly GCA_948208565.1). NCBI lineage: Eukaryota > Viridiplantae > Streptophyta > Magnoliopsida > Malpighiales > Euphorbiaceae > Hura > Hura crepitans. The sequence goes on along the minus strand of CANXYI010917784.1, from coordinate 2,035 downwards.
CCAACATTGAACCAATCAATCAACGTGCATCATCAAGTGGCAGCTCTATCCCAAACATACACGACCGAATACCCATTCTAGAATAATTTTTAATACTTCAACTCATTTCATTATTTAGATCTAGGATCACAAATACAAATATGAAGACTACAACTTGAGTGGTTTCTGGTCCCTCAGTCGGCTCCTTACCAAAGCTATAACCATAACTTTTACTTTTATAGCCTGTCGAGAATAAAAGCATGCAGGTTTATACATTGTGAGGAGAAAGAACCACAAGTCGAGTACCAGCACAAATATGATTGCTAACGTACAACCACATACCTCAGAGAAAAGTAATAATCCAAATCTGATACGTAATGTACCAAAGCATTACTGAAAGGTCGGTACTTCACCTACGTAAAATACATCCGGGAGTATCAAAAAGATTGTAATAAATCTTTCCCCAGGCATGACTCAAGCCTAGTACAGCAGTTAATCAGGTCAGATCTTTTATTGTGCTACATGATAAACATTGGATTGAACATTGACATTTTCGTCATCATACCCATCCAACACCTTAAGCCTCAGCAGCTTGTTCCACAGGTGGAGCATCACCATTTGATTTTGCACGTTTTGTTTCGTAATCCTTTACAGCTGCTTTGATAGCATCCTCAGCAAGCATGCTGCAGTGAAGCTTCACTGGTGGAAGAGATAGATGCTTCGCAATCTCCCTGCAATATATTAATAGGTAAGAAAATCACATTTAATATGACTTATCTCAAAGCACATAAGAATGCATGGGTGGAAAACATGACAGCAACAATGTTCATCTACTTGCATATTATTCACTCCATTGAAGGATTCCAAACAATCAACAAATTGGGCATTCAAATAAATTACACATGGCTTTTAAATCCCATAAAGTGATTTTTGAATTCAGGGAGGGAGGAAAAATAATATTTATCTTGCACGTCGTTTGCTTCTCATTTTATTACCCTCTAAAATCTAATAGGAATGCAACAGTGTGAACAATCTGCAAATCTCTCCATCACCTGCAACTAAAATTGTTTTCCTGAGTCTTCCTTTGGCCAACTATCCACATCCACACCATGAAAACACCACTTTACAGCTAAAAAGTATCATTTCAGCATGGGCACCAAAGTTGAACAGCCAACATAAAATACCAAGCAAAGGAGTGCTTTGACCTAAAGTATGAATGAAAAGCAAATAACTGCCCCAGACAAAAGCGTGGCTTATATATCACCATGAATCTCACTCAAACTCAACATATTATTATCATTCATTCACCACCAAACTCAATTCTAAACTATTGATCTCGTCTGCTTACTGAAAGCACTACTGGATAAATCATTAGCAAGTTAAAATGGATTTGTCACGTGCATGAAGCACAAACATGCATTTTGTACAACGAACTTCTAGATATCCTAAGGCTTAGAACGCAGGACAAGGGAACCAAAAATTGGTTATGGATATAATGAATCATTCAACACTATGAACATAAGTTCCCAGACATGACGAAATGAAAAAGAGGGCCAGATGATGTATGCTTCACTTCCTTGTCAACAACAAAGAGAAGGAAAAATATTACAAAAGTAGAGGAGGATAATACAGAAATTTGCATTCTCAGAGGATGATGAACAGTGTAAAACTAGTTATAGATCAAAAAGATGAGGGTGCTTTTGGAAAGGAACATTAAGAGAACAAGGTGAAAAGAAAGTAAAACCCCGAGCAATGGGCAATGGGTGGAAAATCATGATATTTTCTTCCACAGATATCCTATCCTTCAAAAAACAACTTATTGTACATATCCTATCCTTCAAGAAACAACTTATTGCACATATCCTTTCCTTCAAGAATCAACTTATTGTGGTGCTCCACAAACTTAAAAAGAAAAGATAAATAAATAAATAGATAATGAGGTACCATCGTAACTATTGGAAGCCATATTTACCACAAAAATCTCTCCCCCTCCCCCCAACCTCTCACAAGCTATCCACCACAAGCTATTAACATTTTGGGCTTGGAAACTAAAGAT
>CANXYI010917667.1:0-12205 GCA_948208565.1 Hura crepitans | reverse complement strand
TGCAAGACGTATTCTCCAGGATGTGTTTATTTGTTTCTTTTCTTGATAATCTATAGGCATACCAGAGCTCTTATGATAAATGACTTGTTACTTCTTTGTTTTGATGGGTTACTGTATTTCATTCTACGAGATTTTCATGATGTAGCATTTATGTATTAGCCAGTTAGGTCACTAAATACAAGCACTTTTTACTGCATACAGTTTCTTCCTTAACTTCTTTAGTTCTCCAAGTCCAAGATTCTCTTTTGGTAAATTATTGTCGAACCTGAGAAAGACTGCCTACCTACCACTATTGCATGTTACTCAACATTTCTTGGAACTGTTGGTCCTGCATGCTACCTCGGTGTAGCTTTAAGGGTTGTTGGTTATAGTATATGTATCATGTAAAAATTGATCATTTGTTTGCGGCTTGTCTTGTTGGAGCTCTATACTCTTGAAGATTTAAAGGCTTCATTCTCTTGGGAATGATTTGTCCCCATGTAATGTGGCTAGCTGTATTGATTTTCGACACCAGTTAATTGTATATTATTGTATTTTCTACTTTTTCTTCATGTTGCAACGGTTGTCTGTTGCAAGTGAGAGAATTGTTTTCCTCTTGTCTACTAGTTCTCAACTTAAATATCTCCTTCCGTAGATCTTCGGGAGGATAAACAGTTCTTCATTGACCATCCTGGTGCAGTGCCTATCACTACTGTGCAGGTAAACTCATGCTTTTCCTCTGATCTTCATCCTCCTTTCATCATCTTTTTAAGTCACTTCTTTTTCATGCTTTTTGGTTCATCTGAAGGGAGAGGAACTGAGAAAACTGATTGGAGCTTCTGCCTACATTGAGTGTAGCTCGAAAACACAGCAGGTCTATATTCCTCTTTTTCATCTTTATGTACCACAAAGAACTATGTCTTCGAAGCTTATTGGTGGAATGTATGCTGTTTCTCAAATTGCAGAATGTGAAGGCAGTTTTTGATGCAGCCATCAGGGTGGTTCTGCAGCCTCCAAAGCAAAAGAAGAAGAAGAAAAAGGGACAAAGGGCCTGCTCCATATTATGATGATGTAGGAATAAATAGGCTTGACAGAGAGAAGATTGCATTTCAGCCCTCTTACTGGAGACCTTTATCAGTGTTACCATGTCAACTGGATGCTCTCATGAGGAAGCACGAGATCTTGTTGTATAGTATTGATGACTTTGTAGGGAGTTTCTCTGAAAACTTTAGGTCCTTTGTTTCTTTAATATCATGATCTGTAATTTTACTGGTTTTCTGGTGAAACATGAACATTCATTCACCACGTCGGGTCAGTATTCGTTCTTATGTATTAACCAAAGTTGTGGAAGGCCTAAATGAGGGCAATTTTTCTTTTTTTTTTTTTAAATATATCCCAACTTGTTGCTAATGCGAAGTTTTGGTCCCAGGTGAAAATTCTGTCTGCATTTCTATGCGTTCTGGTCTTCTGATTCGAGTTATTTATTTCAGTGCAACATAGCTGATGCCGAATTTGCAAGGGCAAATCTTGCAATACGCTTAGACCAGCCACATATGCAGATGCAGATATGGAAATATAGGTCGGGCTGCGAGGGTTATCCTTTTTCACGACAGAAGAGAGTAGCCTAAAATCTCAAAAATATAAAAGTTAGATGCGGAGTATAAACTTGACGAGGCAAGATGAGAGCAAAAACTTATTGCCCCACTCAGATAATTTTATTGAATAAAATTCAATAGGAAGTACATCAAGAATCTGCTTACCTCACAGAAACCAAGCATCATGCTAGAAAATAAAACCACTATACACATTAAATACAGTGTACTTAGAAAACAAAAATACAGTGCGTGTTCAACCAATGATTTTCAGTAGAATAATGCAATAACGGAAGGCACAGAATCAAATAAAGAGGTTTAATTGCAAATTGGGAAAGGAACAGAACTCTATTTTTTTCTTTTTGCTCTTTATGTATAAAATTTTCTTTCATCTCAAATCAATGTTGAGGGTGGGAAAATGCTACAATAGAGAGATTATACCAAGGCAAACACCCAACAGTTGTATAACAACCAGCTTGACCAAGTATAATATAAGACGCCACGCATGTTGCAAGTCAGACCTTGATAGGGTCATATTTCTCACCCATAGCACCCCCCTTCTGTTTTTGGAACTTTATGTATCCAAGTGTGCTAGCGAAGAATGCATTTGCAGCTTGATCTGTGGTTGAGTCACTTTGCATTTCGGTGTTGATCAATTCAATCAAACCCTGAATTGCAGCACTTGTAACCTGTGGATTTCCCTTCTCAAAAAAGTATAGATACCTAAAGCATATGCCCACAACCCATGATTAACAAATTAGCTAGAAATATTGTACAACTGGGTAGTCTCAAGATACTTACTTGTTCAAAGTTTCAACGAACAGGATAACTGGTCCACTGCTACCTCTTGTAACATTGGCCATTTGCTGAGCAGCATTTGCAATCCTCAAGGCACGCTTCAGGCAAAGCAGGACCCTGAAAACAGAACAAGTATTATAATTATTAACTAATGTTAAGGTTTAAATAGAACAAGAATTGTCTGAGAGAAATGCACTAGTAATTTAGTAAAAAAGAAAGGAACCGTTCTCCATCCTTAATGCCATCCTGGTCATCAACCCAAAATAGATGCGAACATGCATAAACTGCTCTGCATTGATCTGGTTTCTTCAAAAGCTTTGCAGAATACTGATAAAGAGACAGAGAGGAGGGGAGGAAGATGACAATTAATGGTTTGACCATAAAAGAAGAAAGGATTTGCCAATTAAAGGAATCGAACAATAAGTATTATTACTCCAGTGGCCTTGTGTGTTAAGGTATCCCTGTTCTCAACACCAAATATATTCATCCTCTGAAGAGCACCAATGATGAGATGTATCGCAGTCACTTGTGCCTTGGAATCCTAAAAAGCAAGGGAAATATTGTCGGGATTAAAAATTAGAAGGTGCTAATGTGATCCACTGAAAATTTTTCCTGCCAAGTATAAAATGAGGACGATTGATGAATAGATACCGCAATTTCTTCTTCATATAGTACAAATGCCTGGGTAAAAAATTCATAAGCAACTGATTCAAGATCAGAATCATTAGCCGCCTGATTATCCAAGAACAAAAACAACAGAGGTCAAACTTAAATGGTAATGCCATTTATCAAAACAAACCCAAAAAAGGTGATAATAAATATAAATACTTAATCTGCATGCCAGGTCAACAGTGTCTCACTAGTTCTTCAAACCAAAATGCATTCTCAGGAAGACTGAAGGAAGAAACTTCCATCCAATGAGGCATTGGAGACAAGCACATGAGTAATATTCCATGTGTCATTTGTAGTACCAGGCGGATGATTGAGCAAATTGTGAGCAAGCATTACATGATTGCCCATGCGTGGGCAAGGTAGAGAGGTGGCATGCTCACGTTAGAGGTGTGTGCCATGATAGGGTTTATTAGGCGAGCACACACACATTTGGGTGAGCAAAGAGTATCCATTTTTATAATATTATGCATAGATCAAACAATATCATGGTACACTATTCACAAAGGACGGAGGTGGAGAATATCAGCATATTTTTCCTCCAAGCTAATCAGTTTTCTGAAGTACCAAATGAGACCATCACATACCTCAGCACATTGCAAATACAATCTCAAGGCAAGCTCAGGTGATGGAATAGATGAAAGCGCCTCGATGATCTAATAAAAGCAGACAATATCATTATCAGCAACAAATGGAAAAATGAAGCAGGTTCCATAACAAGCAAAATAATATTAACATCAGAGGCAAAGGGAAAATAAGAAAATGAAAAAGGGAAAAAAGGAAAAGAAAAATTATGGGACACGACACTTTTAGTAACCTATTTAAATAATAAAAAAAGTACCAACTTGATCAGTGAAAGAAATTTTTAGAGAAACTGAAAGAAAACATAACTGAAGGTAATGTGAAGCATGCTAATTAGTCTAGAAATACATATGTTGAAATTGATAGCAGGATCAAGTTCAAGCACAATCCAGACACAGCATGACCAAAATTTTGTTTCTTGAATAGGTTCTGCATGCTATCTCTAGATGTATTGAGAAATAAAAGCTGAAATATCAAAATAGCAAAAAAGAGCACCTAAATAGAGATACCTGATTCAGGAGTTGAAAAATTTTCTTAGGTGTCGCAGGAAATTCTTCACCCACTACATCTCCATCCTGACCTTGCAACTGCCTGATCAGCTGCAAGCAACATACAAAGGAATGAATAGTTTAAAGATATTATTCATCATATTCTCAAAAACAGACAAGAACTCAAGTTGATTTTATATTCCAGATAAAGGAAGCAAAGAGAAAATGGTTGTGCGAAAATACTCTATATGTGAGGAGAGCCAATCGTCACTTTAGTTACTTGTGACACAAGGTATTACTTTCTTTTTTTCTTTTTTGTACTGTATTTTTTCAATCAAATTTAGTAATTCTGCAAATACCATTGATCTAAAAACACATTTGAGTCCCACCTGAAGCAAAAGAATACTGCTCCCCATATTAACCAATACCAGAAAACTAGTGGAAATCAGTTTTCTGTTACGTATAGGCGCTGGGCCAATGTTGTAAAAAGGGTGGGCAGTTAGTTAGCCTAGGCACTACACGCCAAAGTTAGTTAGAGCAGCTTTATACAACCTGGCAGTAACAAAATCAAGCACACGCTCTGTTGGCAGCAAGTACATAATAGTATAGAATCTTCTAAATATAATGTCCCATTCTACTAGGGGACTACTCATGTAAGAGTGTACATTTGGTCGGTTCGGTCTGAAAACCGACAAAAACCGAACTTCTTATAAATAATAACCGAACCGACCGAACTTAATATAAAAAACCGAACTGACCGAATTTTTGAACTAACCAAACTTTTATATTTTTTATTTTTTTTTTGCATAAAAACATCAAAACGATGTCGTTTTAGAGTGAAATTATGTAATTTTAAATGTCCAAAACGACGTCGTTTTGATAGTTCGGTCCGTTCGGTTTATTCTTTTTTTACTATCAAAAACCGAAACCGAACTGGAAAACCGAATTTTTTTTAAAACCAAACCGAATAGACCAAACCAAATGGACCGAAATAACCATCAGTTCGGTTTTCGGGTTTGGTTAGGTTTTGCTCACCCCTACACTCATGAATCAATAGAAAATATTGCTCTCCCTTCCTATTTCTGTTCTTTCTCACCACCTCCCTCTTTCTCTCTCTTTTTCTTTATACAATTCTATTCTGCTCTGTCTTCAATCTGCTCTTCTCTCTACTTATTATTGAGACTTGTTAGGATTCTATGCTAACATTTTCCTATTAATCTTGTACAATGCATATTTTTTTGGACACAGAATTCAAGAAGACAGATACCAGAGCCGCCATATCTTAAGCATCTGTATATGAGAATGGAAGTTAACAATTTTCTCCCTTAAAAACATGTGTCAAGGAAAGGCAATCAAAGATGGTCCTGCTAGCTGCTACAGGGTTTATCAGAATGATAGTCACAAGTAATTCACATGATAGGAATATGACAGCACATAGGGAACCTCTCATATACTGCAATATCTTCTCTGTTAAGCTAGTGCTACTTTCAGATAAGCCTCAGTTGTTGACTATTCAATATAAAGATCAGGCATACAGTCTGGCAGCTTCATAGAAAGCAACATAACCTTAAACTGATGCTATCGGCCAAAAATTATGCAGTGAAAACTATATAGGATAATGCAATTATAAAAATATTAAAAGATACCCTGAGTGCAGAAAATGTTAGAGGAGGAACTGTAAAAGGCAACCGTCTTGGTCCTCCAGCCATTATTTGCTCCTTCACTGTACAGATAATCTGTATGGTCAATATACAAACAATTGAGTTAGCTCAACCAAACCAATAGTGGGACAGCATTAAGTCTAATCGGAATCACATATATTTTGGCCCTAGTGTGGAATGAGTTAAACAGATGGCAAGATTTAGAGCAAAATTGTAAAAAAACAAATATTTGGAGATGATTCATAATCAGGATGTGATGTGGATGAAGTTATTCAGAAGTTCTAAATCAAAAAGCTTCGTATGTCAGGACCTTGTGCTTGTTTTGAATTCTTAATGATTTGTTAAACATTGCCGGTGACAGTTTACAGAAGAGGTTCATAAGGACCTCATGCTTGTATTGAGTTCTTAAATATTAGTTAAATGTTACCCGTGACAGTTGACAAAGGAGTTCAATGATTCTGTCCATCTTCCTTATTTCACAATATTAGATAATTACATCTTAATAAAAGAAATCAGGCAGAGAATAACTATAAGAAAACCGATATTTATATGTATTTTTTGCGAGACTCGAGTAAATTTAACCTCCAATAAGTAACTTACATGCCAAACACATTGAAGCCACATTCTTACCTTTAACATTTCCTCTGGATCATCATTATAAAGCATGTGTATTAAGCGAGCTACAGAATTTTGTTCTTCCTTGAAATCCTCTTCATCAAGCTATTAGTACATAAAAAAAATTAAAATAAAAATGGAGTTGTTAGTAATGGAGAGTCAATTCTTGAAGTAAACGCAAGTAATTGTAAAGATCTGAGAACAATGCAGAATAAGAGGATATAAGAAATCAGGGTACCAAAAGAATTAGAATTGAGCTAAATATAGTCAAAATGAAAATTTTTATTGAGCATTGACCTCATCCGAAGTAGTTCCATCCAAGTCTTTGATGAGGCCCTTTATCAATTCAAACAATACCTCGACCTACAAAGAGAGAATGGCATCATTACCACATCTCCAAGAAAAAATTTTGACATGATTAAATAATAAGCAGAGACTACTACCTTATCAGCACTAGAGATGCATGTATTATTTTTCATAATGCTTTGAATAATAACCATGGCCATGAGCTTGTTAGTTTCATTATCAAGGCATTCCATGACACAGGGATAATTTGAAAGCCTCAAGGCAGTGACGACGTCATTGTATTTCTCTAATGGAGCAGTCAGAAGTGCAACAATTTGCTTTGTTGCTTTGCTGTCTTCAAGCTTTACCTTGCCAGATAGCTTCTTCACACACAACCCCTGCAAAAGATTTTTAATAAAAAGAATTATGGTTAGACACTTTTGATTGCAATTGAATAGAAGCTCAAAGTGGATACTTCAAATGCTATGCAGTCGACTTGACCAGGGTGCATAGATGCCAAAAAAGCACAGATGGTAATAACTTATGGTACTTGGATAAAATCTCATCTACAATTACTGAGAGAGGACATACCAGCACTTGATCCACATAATCGAGACGATCAGGATGTACACGGAGCGTAAATGTAAGAAGGGACAAATACAAAGTAATGGCTCCAACAATTGGCATGTCAACCTGTGCTTCTATTACCTGCATTCAAAAAGGATATTAACATAATAGAGAATAATTTTTAATCTCTCATCAGACACATCAACATTAATTTCAAGGTGTTATTGTTGTGTTTAGATTTAGTTTCTGTCAGACATTTGCCTAGCGGTAAACCTTAACTAACTAAAATTTAATTTGTATTAGCAGGCTATTCCACAATAGATACAAAACTTATGAATGGAAGGCACTGAAAAAAAGGAGCTCTTTATAAAAAACACTACAGCTCCAAATCTTAGGTTCGGAGTAGTGAATTACCTTTCAAATTTCAAATACAAATAAAACAGCAAACAACATTACACGCAAGCATCTGGTAAAATCACTGCAAATGCATTGAAATGCATATGGAAGAACTGTCTTGATTGGAAGAGATTACCTTTCCAATAGCACGGCTCAATTTAGCAAAGGCTTCCACTTGCAGGAATTCAGGTAATACCTGGAAAAAATAACCATGATAAATGAAACTGTAAAAGCACTAGTTGTGGTAGAATAACGATAACTCACATCTTCACTTGAAGCAGCATAATTAGATAACCTTTCCATCAATTCTGATAGCACCGTCTTCACATCAACTGCTGGCTGGAAACCATATCGAGTTACAGAGAAACAAGATGTCAATAAATAGACTTGATTCATGTTATTATATGCTCCCAATGGGAACAAAAACTTTGACCTAACAAATTTATGGTCTTCAAACAAAAAATTTCAGGTAACAAATTCCTCAAATTACTGATTATGAAATGAATGAGATATGCAAATGGCATGGTGCAAAAATCAACATTTGAGGTAAACAATTTTTTAATTGTATATTTTACAACAATCTATTGGGCTAGAATATCATGTGCCAAATGCATAGATGCGGGAATAAATTTACCTGAAGCTGAGAGCACGCTGCCAATAATGTATCAAGTGTCTGCAAGTGGAACTCATCTGGAAATACCTGAATTATGCAATCCATCAAATAAAACTGTGCAAGCTCATCTTTACAGTTGACAACCTGTTTCAGCATATTTAGATGCCAATTTTGAGTATCATGAGATATCCAGTGTTACACCTTATATTTGAAAACATTGGAAAAAAGCAAACCAATGAGACAAGACCTACATAATCGGACCTGCTCTAGAACTCTGGGAAGAACAGTGTCTCTGTACATTTCAAGGTCCACACCTTCTATCTGACTAAGAACATGAAGATTCTTCCCTACCTAACAAAAATGAATAACAGGATGCAAGTAATTTCCAACAGAAGTACTCAAATATAATGATATTTCTTCAATGATGGATAAGATCGTCAGTATTACAAGATCACGCAGTTCGCTTCTTTCCTTTTCCTGCTTCTCTCTTACCCGACCAGGTCCCTGCAGACCAGAAAGCCCAATTGAAGGCCTCAACTCAGGATCACCAAAGAGTATGAATGATCACAAGCACCAAAACACCTGTATGGCCAAAAATCATGCTCTCATGATTCATTTTACCTGCATGGCATGCAAGTCCTATGGTGCTATGCATGTCGGGAAAGAAGAGCACAGTAACATACATGAGTTTAGAGATACATATCAAACCTGATACTGCATCCGAACCCAAAGTTTATTCATCTCGGTGAAATTTTGAAGCACAAAATCCACAGCATCCATCAATGTGTCAGCATCTCTGCAGAAATGTATAATCAAATTTAAATTTTCAGCTCAATAATAAAAGAAAACTTCAAACGCATAGCTGATTGCACTCTTTATGCAAGTCTCACGATTTACAACATTTGTGTGATATCAACAAAAAGATGCATCATTTCTACTGACATAGAGTGTTCCCTTAAGAAGAAAACAAAAAATGATAGATGATGTTAAAGAAAATATGCTGACTTAACCACAGCATGAAGCAATGCAAGCAAAGGCATAGTCAAATGATTTTCCCAATTAACCTAAAGTGGTTAATTGGTAGGAGAAATTTTTGAGACCGCTTTGACAACAATCTTCTCCAGAATCATATTTAGATCCACTGTAGTTAGTATTGATGGTAGGGAATTCGATTACAGTTAACACTGAACTGAGTGAAAGTTACCCAAGTATAAGCACAGATATACAAAATGGAGCTACATATTATCAGCTCTATTCAAGGAACACAGAAATTATTCAAGATTTTTCTCACCCTTCATTCTCGGAGCTGATATCAGGCAATTTATCTCTACTGATTTGACCAAGGTAACTTCTAAGAAATAGTCCACGGATTGGATGTTGAACGCCCCGACACATTTCCACAAGATCCTTAAGCACATCCTTGGCTGGAGCATCCTTCGTTTTGATGTACACTGATCCTACCGTGCATAGCAGATACCTGCTAAATATATCAGGCACTGGTCCCTAGTTTTACGAAATTCGAGAAAAAAAAAAAAAGAAGAAGAGATTTCTCTGAGTATCTTGATATCACTCACAGTCTAGGCAATATATTGCCGGCATGCTGCACAAGTTCATATAAATCAACGACTGAAACACCATGCCTGCTCTCGTCCTTGAAGAAGATCTCCAGCTTCCTCAATTCATCGAAAGCTCTCATATCTAAAAACCCACCGAATTCAAAAGAATCCAACCGCAATTTCCAGAATGAACAAATTAAAATCCATATTAATTAAAATGAATTAAACTCGAGTTAGGATATACAAAGTTCGTAGTATTTGTGAGGTGAGAGTTTGGAAGTTCGGAGCTCCGACAGCAACTGAGCTGAATATTTGAGAGCTTCTCGGAGATTATTGGCATCCTGATATGCGGAATTGAAATGAAAATTAGGGTTTTAAACATAGAAAAGAGGAGAAACGCAGATTTGAGATGAAATAGATTGAATACCAAAGCTCGATGCATGTAAAAGGCGTTATGTTGAATGCCAGCAATTCCTTCCGCGAGCCATTTATCTTCGTCATCGATTCCGCCTATGATCATGTTTTCCGTTCCGTTCAGGAGCTCGCAGAAACAAGGAATCGAGGCTTCTGTGAATTATGATCTACTCTGGGTTTATTATTACGCCTCACCAAACAGCAGTTAAACATTGGGTTGTTTTTGTAATTGTGTCTCTTTTTCAATTTTTTTTTTATTTTTTCCGATTCAACTATTGGGTGGGGGCCCTTCTGTACCTTCCTACTACAAAGAAGCATATATTATTACTATTATTATTATTATTATTATGAAGCTTTGTGGAAAAAGAAAAATGAACCATAATTCGATATATTTATATTTTTAATATATTAAAAATTATATGAATTATAATTTAATACATTAGACATACGGTATTAAGTACGAATAAAATTAAAAAATATTTTTCATTTTTAATTTAATGATTATAATTGTTAATATATATATATATATATGCAAAACCAAATGAATACTTAATTCGAATATCACTTTCGAAATTCTTTCAAAAGAAATCATTAAATTAAAATAGATAATTCCTCCATTAAATTTTAATTATATAACGATAATCCACCGTAATGATATGTAGCAAAAGAAAATTGGAGCTTGTGGGATTTAATGGGTTATTTATTACTTAAAATTAGTTTTAAAAAAATGTCCCTTGATGCGCAAGGATAAGATGTGAAGCGGTAATCATATATGTATATATATTTAGCATGCTAGGATTTTCGTTACCTGTAGAAGTGGTCATGAAATTTCTCTCTAATTTATGCACATATATTCATCAGGAACTTTGTTGTATTGCCAGAAAGTTATCATTCTTCAGGCTCTTCATGAAAGGAAAATAGTCGTCAACAGAAGTTCAGTTCAAGATATAGAAGGTTTGAATTTATCTGCTAGGCCTTTGTGATTAATTCTTATCAACTTCTACGAGTTCAATATGTTTTTGCAGGTTTCATGTTAAATTCTAGGTCGAAGTTCTATCTCGATGAAAACTGTACTTGTCTAAAAGAAGCTGAAGATGATACAGCAATTTATTGTCATTGAAAAATCTTTGGAAGAATCTGAGGCTGAAAATCAATCAAACAAGCTACTACTTAAGTCTCAATTCGGGCTCCGTGCAGCTCACTTTGAGAGAGCAACTCATAAATTCTCCTCGGGTTTAACACTTCTCTTCTTGAGGCGTTTGCTTCAAGGATTAGTCTGTCTTCATATAGCTTTCGTTTCTTTTCATGAAGTTAAGGTAATTTCAACTTCTTCACAGAAAATTTGATCGTAGAGGAGGATGCAGCCATTTATACAGAGGATGTATTATTAGTGGCAAGCTAGTTGCAGTGAAGCTCCACAGATACATATTTTTAGTCGAGTTTTTTGCAGTTGAAAACAACTTAATGGTATTCTAGTTAAGTGGGTATGCATTTTCCACCATATTCTTCAATGCTTGATAATGCTAGCTGAATTTGGATTCTGATTCCTAACCAATTTATACTGATTCAGGCAATGCAGATACAAAGTTAGCAGGAGAATTCAACATTGTTCGAATGCATTGAATGGCTCTTGCAGCAATTCTTTGCTTCAAACTGTCTCCTAGATTACGTCCAAAAGGCATCCAGGCAGGCAGGCAAAATTATATGATTTCTACAATAATATCTTGGTTAGCTACTACTTTGAATTGAAAACAGGTGTTCATTTAAATCAAAGTCCGAATCTTAAGAATACCATGACAATGATCATCACATCGAGTTAACATTAATACTGTATTTTTAATGTCAAAAGCACCGAATTGGATATTTTCCTTGCTTACATCACATTATTTTCATGAATTCTGAAGTTGAAACCTTATATTTGGATTTGAGCTAACACATACCCAGTTTCTCTGCTCCAGATATTAAAGTCGTTCAGGGGGGGGCAGGGGGG
>CANXYI010917658.1:0-10278 GCA_948208565.1 Hura crepitans | reverse complement strand
ATAGAAGGCCGCAACTGTGGATCACCTTGTGTGCATAGCAATCCTATATGAATGCACAATTTAACTTGATCAGTTGCTGCTGTTGGTTTTAATGTCGGATCCATAATCTCCAAACTCTTATCCTTTTTGAAGAGCTTAAATGCCTGCACCGCAGTTAAAAACTGAGTTAATCAATCCTTGCCTACAGATCATCCTAAAAACAATTACCGTACCATCAGAAACAGAAAAAAGGGTTTTGTCACATCGAAATGTATATATATTATGCTCATATTACTTAGCTCTTAAAATGATAAACATGATTAAATGACACTAATTACGCAGGAATAGAGGTCTTACCCAATCAAGAAGATTTAGACCCTCATTTGATTGGCTGAATGTTGAATTCCTCTGGCCACTTACAATCTCCAAAACCAAAACTCCAAAGCTAAATACATCTGCCTTCACTGATAAACGCCCGTGCATGACATACTCTGGAGCCATATAACCACTGTTACCAATTATAAGCATATCCGTCACATCGATCAACCAATTCTGTCCTAAAAGCATTGGCACTAATATTATATTATAATTTTAACATTCTGTGGTTGAAATCATACTTTGTACCAGCCACACGGGTATTGACATGAGTCTCATCTTCGGGGAAGAGGCGGGCCATACCAAAATCGGCAATCTTAGGAATCCACTTATCATCAAGTAAAATATTACTGGCTTTGATGTCACGGTGGATGATGCAATTATGGGAATCCTCATGAAGGTAAAGCAATCCCCTTGCAATGCCAGTAATTATATCATATCTTTGCTTCCAATCAAGCTGCACTCTTCTAGTGGTTTCTGCATCAAATCATCACAGTGATTGTTTTGTTGGACAAGAAATTTAGAATACTAATAATAGTACAATGTCAATGATATTATTCTTATTCTTCAGTTTCTTCACTATAGTAGTCAGAGAAAGGTAGAAAACTAGAGGGGTTGGGAAACTTTTCTTCCTTTCTCAGCCTCCTTAACCATGTTAGAACTGCTCAAGAGAGGCAATATTCAAAGTATGGGGTTGCTTGGCACACCGAAATTTAATATAGAACTCAAGAGAAAGGTTCATAAAGACCTCATTAACTGTCTCTCTCATGATGAGGTTTTAATTTCTATAAGAATATCAATTAATATATGAAAGGAAGATTGAAAGAATATCAGTGATGCTGGTATTGCAGATCATGAATGTAAACACCTGTGTTTTATTCGAAGATAAGAGGTCATTATCCCCATCAATAAATAATTAAATAATAAAAGCTTGAATAAACATCATAAACAGAAACTGAAACTAAATGTTGAATTGTCTTTATCACAAGATACGGAAATCAAAAATACTTAGTTGTTGTTTCGTCTAAGGAGCTCTGCAGAATCATCATTAAATCATTTTCTATCTGTTAATGACAGACCAAATAACTGCCTATGACTTAATAATTTTCCACCTGTACTTTTTTGTATCTACGATTAGGTTTCAAAGCCAGAGTTAGAGTAAGTATACAATTCCAACAGTGTTTTTGCATCGCCATCTATGCTTATAATCCAAGCCAAGCAATGCACAATGAGCTTACCAATTTCAGATAATCTCCAAAACAGAGAAGGAAAAACTTCCATCCTTTAAGAATTATCAAATATCATAAAATGCAACAGACTATTCAAATTAGCCATGAACGTTCTCCGAAATTTAACAGCACTTTAATACCAGATAAAAGTGTTAAGTAAATCAACACAACAGTTCAGACAAATTTAGATATTAGCATATTACTTGGTTATTCACATAAACCAAAAAGAAACTATTTGAAAATACAAAAATGTAGGCTAATCAGTACACTTGATGGATGTTCAAATTCGAGGGAAAATAGATAAAGCACGAGTTCCCTAGAAAGTAAAAAGATATCAGAAATAGAAACTACTACTGAGCAACTGAAATCTAGTAGATTAGATACCACTGTGTTATCCATTGAACTTCTTTCAATTTCTTGCATCAATTAGTGAAGACCCAATAGCATGAATGCGAGAAAAGGGGCCAGTACTTACTGAAGAGAAACTTGTCAAGGCTCTCATTAGCAATGTATTCATAAACCAAAAGTTTATTGGCTCCATGTGCACAATATCCTAACAAATTCACAACGTTTCGGTGCTGAACGCGTGCTAAGAGCTTAGCCTCATTCATAAATTCTTTCTTCCCTTGATTGGAGCTATGTGACAGCTTCTTCACTGCAATCTCTCTCCCATCCGGCAATTTCCCCTGTATAAAACATTCCAAACATCAAGAAAGAAAAGATTAGTTGGCTTCTGTGAGTACCAAGAGATCGATCGGCTTTGACCTGATCAAGATTTAGCAATCAAGCTAAGGAAACCAGTTGTGTGCATAAGTTTGCTAAGATCATTAAATAATAAAGCAATACCATCAATTCTAGAAAGAAAACCTAAAAAAACCCTCTCAATTTTTTGCAATTCTATTAAATAATTTTCATGCAACCAAACAGAAATTCGAATTTCACACACCCAAGTAGAGAGAGATGCTAACCTTGTAGACTGGTCCAAAACCCCCTTCACCAAGCTTGTGAGTAGGGTGAAAATCCTTGGTGGCATTAACTAAAACATCAAATGCAAATAGCTTCTGTTCCTGCGCAGCAATCTTGTCCAAATCCTCTTCAGCTTGGCCTTCTAATTAACCAGAACAAAAATCAAGGAGGAGCATAAAAATAATCAAGAGAGTCAGATCATGAACCGGGTCCTCTTAGTTACCTTTTCTTGAACTGAACTTGAAAGATTTGATCAGATTCCGAAAAAAATTACTGGACTTAGTCATGGTTTCTCAAGAGAACATAAATGCTAAGCCCATGGGAAAGCAACAAATTTTTTAAGCTCTAAATTTTTACAGTGAAACGATTTCGGGGAATCTGAGAGAAAATTGAGTAAATAATTTCGGGATTTCGCTTGGATGTTTTTGAATTTTCTTCTTTTTAACTTCGATATCCAAATGAGAACAGAGATGACAGATTACCTCATCCGTACGAAATAAGAAGAAGAGGAACGTGTTGACCTGTCTGATTGAACCAGATGAGTTGTAGTATGTACTCCTTTAAAAAAAAGGTTCCTTCCTAATAATCAGTCAACACTGAAAAATAAAATAAAATAAAAGAGTTGGCGAAAGTGTGACTTGCAAGAAAAATAAAAATATAACTGCTTCCTGGTCAGTTATTAAGGCTGCGCACAAGGCGAGACAGGAAGGTTTGAGGTTCATTTAATTATATTTTCCCTTTAAATATTCGGATATGTTAAATTATATTTCTATTTTAAATATATCCAAAGTATTAAATGAATATTTTAATAAAAATTTTCATTTCTAAATTTTTTATTGATTAAGTGAATATGAGCATATGTTGTAAAAAAATATAAATTTATTTTTTAAATCAATTTTTAGAAAATCATCGCTTTTAAGAATAAAGTTAAATTTCTTTTCAAAAATTTAAATATCATAAACTTTTTTTTTATAAAAATATTATAAACTTTATGAGATAATAACTATCTTAAAAAAATATATAAGTTGGTTAAAGAATTAAAGAAAATCTAATTTTGTGTTTTTATTCGTAATTCTCTCTCAAAATTGATCCACCGAGTTAAGAGAAATTCTTATTAGTGTTTTCATATGGAAAAATTTCGAATTAATTATAAATTTAACTCAATGTTTATGTCATAATAATTAAAAGTCTAACTTTTTTTTTTAATAAATAGATTCTGAACTATAATTTTACTGTAGTTAGAATTTTGCATCTATTCTTTATTAGAAAAACAAACTATTTTAGAGCCATGATGATAATATAAATGTGTAAAATCAAAAAATATTGATGCAGAATTTTCATAAATAATGACTATTTTTTTGTATTTTTAGTATTTAATATGTTTCATACATATGTTACGATAATAAATTATTTCGAAAAACACGTCGATATGATACTTTTAATTTATAATTTTATATTATTTTTAGAATTTTATACATTTGGTGGGTTTTGTATAATTATCCGTAGAGGTGATTAAAATCAAATCGATACTTATTTTGATTTATTTTGTTGAATTTATTTGATTTTTCAAAAAAATTCAATTTATTAAAATTTTAAACTATGAGAATTGAATAAATCAAACTTTCAAATTAATGTCGTTTTCATATTTTTATATATAAAAAATTCAAATTTTTCGAGTTGGTTTCCTAAAAAGCTAGGTTGGTTTTATTCGATTTTATATACATATTTCAGTCGACTCGATTATTTTTTAAAGCGAGTTCGATCTATTCAATTTGTTTTAAACCAAACAAATACTCACTCTTAATTATTAAGTAACCAAACACTTTATTTTTTTTAACTAAAAAACAAATGTAGAGTTTAAATTATTATAAAATGATAATTTATAATTCTAATTCTTATAAAATTATCAAGTTTTTAATTATTATAATAAAATTTATAATTATTCAAATATTTATGATCTAATTCACGGTGAATCTTTTAGACCTCATGGCAAAAAGGGTTTTGCCGAGTAGTAAGAAAACAAGATCACTATGAGAAAGGGAAAAAGAGAGAACAAAAGAAGTACTAATTGAAATTGACTTCTTTCTACTTCAAAAAAAATAATATCGGGGTGGCATTATGAAAATTGGTGTTCCAGGCTACACATCAGTAAGAGAATTGAAATTGATGTGACTTGTGTACGTATTTTAATATATTTTTTTGTAAATGATTCACTCGATTCAAAGTATCCTCAGTAGGCACGGACTCCGGAACTTTCCCAAAGGACCGTCCGCCCGCCACATCTGCCATTAATAAAAAAGCGCACAATCTTGACCTTCTAATTTTTGAGCGGTGCGGAACCACTGCGCTTCACCAATGCAGCAAATCATATTGTTCTTAAATTTGTCTTTTATGATTTGATATAACATGTGCTGTCCACGAGAGGATCGGAATTTAGGCCTAAATTTTATCTAGAAACACTCTTTCAACAATTACTTCGTAATTTTTTTCATTATAATAAAAAAATTTATTTTATTCAATTAAATTTACATATAAATTTTATTATTAATGTCATTAAATATTTTATTAATTAATCTACTTTTCATACAATTTTTATTTTTTATATCTTTATTATACTTAATAATATTATAACAATTCATATTTAATAAAATTATATACATTTTTAAAAATATATTTTATCTTGTAATAATTACAAACAAATATAATTATCTTAATATTAAAATTATATTTATTATTTTAAATTAATTAATAGTATTTAGTATTAGAAATGATAGCAAGTTGTGTATTTTTAAGTATTCTATAATCTACGTTCTTAATAAAATGCGCATGGATATTAATTTTATTATTTGCACTGAGTTCGAATATTAACCACTAAAAATTCTACTTGAATTGTTTATATAATTAAATAATTAATTTTTAAAAAATATTTTTTATAAATATAATACAAAATTTACGTTATTTATAGAAAATTATATAATTTATATATAATTAATACCTAAACATAACTTATTATGATCAGATAAAAAACTGGGTTCATGTGGTAAAATATTTAATATTTTATAAATAATATTAATTTTTTATAATATTTGAAATAATGCTTTTTAAACATTTATTATTAAACTATATAGATGAATTCAGATAACAGTACTTAGTAACTAGTATTATAATTTGATACAGATAATAAAATTAATACCGAACATGAATTATTAAGGGCGGATTATATTAAATGACAGAAAATATATTATTTATTGCTATCTCTAATAAAAAGTATCATTAATTAAAAATGTCAATTAGTATTTTTAAATATTTGGTATGCTCTGATACTAATAAAATGTGCCTTATATTGATTTTATTACTTATATTAGGTTTGTATATTGATCACTAGATACTTCTATTTAAACTTTTTTATATAATTAAATAATTAATTTATAAACAATTTTTTATAATGTTATATAAAAATTATTTTATTTATCATAATCTTGTATAATTTTAAGAGTGAATTGATATAATAATGTAATATTTTTAATAAAATATTAATAAAAAATTAAATTAATAATCATAAAAGTATAATATGTATTAAAAAAATTATATAAAAATTAATTAATTAATAAAATTTTTAATGAGAATAAAAAATTTATAAATTTAAATTAAATATTATATGAAAAATAAAAAATAAAAATAGATATAATGGACTTCAAAATTAAAATGAAAGAAAAAAACGTCAAGAGAAAAAGGAAGGCAACCAGGCGGCGTGCGTGATCCTCGGACCGAAGACCGTTGGCTAAGACCCCTAAAGCGTGTAAAATTTTTTAATTAAAACGAAGTGGGTCCTCTTCTCAGAGTGGAGCCTACCAGATACCGCCACTAAAGACAAAAATAAGGCCCATTGTGTCATTTTCTACTTGGATTTTTTCCCTCAACATCTTCCGTACATACTGATAAATTAAATACATATATATTACGTATTTTATTTAATATTTTATATATATTAAAATACGAAAATATCAAATTATAGCCTATACATATAACGTCTTCTTTTTTTTTATTTTCTATATATTTTAAATATTAATTTCACAGTAAGCATAATTATATCATTCCTATATTTTACAACTTAAATATTACTCATTTTAAAATTTACATAATTTATTCGTAATTTTTAATATTAATTTCATAATAAATATTATAACTAACAAATTTATCGTTTTCAAATTTTTTTATTTTTTATAATTTATTTCATTATAAACTTCATATATGTATATATGTTTGTATACGAGTGTGTGATTATACACATATATAACAACATACATAAATTATATACTCGTAATTATATAATTTAATAAATATTTATTTTGATTTCTATTTTAAAAAAATTTATATTGTAAATTGACTATATATTATGTAATTTATTTTTTTTATAGAATTTAATAAATTCTTATTATTATTAATTATAAATTATTTTTTACATTTTCAAAATTTTATTTGATTCGCTTTATATAAAAAAATTTTATTTTAAAATTTCATACGTTAGTTAGATCACTATTTAATCAATTTATTCATACTCAAAAGTTAATGTTAGATAAAATTTAATATAAAAATGATTTAATAAGTCAAAATTGTAATTTTAATATACAATTAATTCGAATTTTTATTTTTATTTTTATTTTTATGTCTAAAATTTATAAACCTTTATATTTAATGTTCAATTGATTTTTTTTTTTTTTTGCTATATTTTATAGTTGAATAGCTATATATGAGAATTTTAATTGGTTTATCAATAGTTAATAATTAATGGATCAGAATTACAAATTGAGTTAAAATTTTCCTTTTACCTATATTTTAACATATCCAGTATACGAATATTATACTTTGTAGTAGTTTTAAAGTACATAACAATTTTACAAAACTATCATCGTATATATTTTAATTGATCCATGGATAAATACCAACTCGACTATTAAACTCTAGTTAATAATATAGAAAATTTGTTATTTGTATCAATAATTAATTTTTGCATGCATTAATCGTACTTAAATGTGCCATTAATGCATCAAAATTTTATTCCTTCATCTCTACCAAATGCTTAATTCAATACGAAAGGAAAAAGGTAGAAAAATATGAGATATTAAAGACTAAATATTTTAGGAAAAAGCTATTTGGTCAGAAATTTATGGCCGGAATTTAGTCAAAAATAATTAATGACTCAAATGCTTCCGTACAAAATTTTAATATATATTTTATCTCTCTTAATAAATTATCTATTAACTCAATTACTTTTATTGTATTGTTTATTTCCAATAAATCCTTTATTGTTATACTTTCCACTTTAGCATATCATTTTATTTTCTTCTTTTTATTTTAAATTTTTCATTTTTTATAATCTAAATTTATTTATTTAACATAATAAATTAATTTTCTTTAAAAAATAGAAATAAAATTTTAATTTTACACCTAAATAGTAGTTAACTGAAATAAATTTAATTTCAATTTATAATTCTTAATTTTGTAATTAAATTAAATCATATTGTCCCATGCAATTACGTATATTTTTCATACTTTTAATTCAAATTTTTTAATACTTAAACATTGAATTATAGTTAGAATTTAAACTTTCATAATGGAATTGTATAATTAATATTTAGCTAAATATTGATTAAAATCTTTAATTTTTACTTTAAATGAAATTGATTAAAATATTCATCATATATGCAAAACATAAAATTTAAATGTATGTCGAATGTCTATTTTGTTGTAATAATATTATTATAATATTCTATCATGTTTTTTTTAATTTTTGCCTTATGATTATCAATTCATAAAATTAAACTAAAATTTTATTTTTAAAATAAATTGTGTAATTTATGCAATTTAACGTAATTTTAAATTTTTTAATTTCAATTGATTTAAACATGTAATTAATAAATATAATTTATTGAATTATTAACTTAGATGAAAAACAATTACTAATAATTCTCATATTGCCTTAATTTGATTAATTCATATTTATTAGGCAAAAAAATCAGGTCAATTGAATTAAGGACTATAAATCATATAAAAATTAAATCAAATATATGATTTAATTATAAAAATAAGAATTATAAACTGAAAATTAGGGGTGCCAAAAATTGATCCAACTTATGAATTTCATCATTTAACTCAAAAATTTTGATCTAAATTCAACTTAATCTGTTATTAATCCCCTTATGAGTTGACCATTTGACTTGTAGGATGACCCGTCTCAACCCAACCCATTATGTGATCCGTTTGTATCAATTCGTTTTGTGATCCGCCTATGATCTAAAAAATTTAAAGTCAAATCATTTAGATTGATTATATTATTTTATTATGAAATGCAGTTAACTAGTTTTTACTTGTAAATAATTATTAGGAAAATTGAATAAAAATAAATTACATAAGTTATATGATTCAATTATAGATTTTAAGGATTGTAAACTAGTAATCAAATTTAAATGATTAATTTCATGAGTACTATCTATTTGAAATAGGATATGTCAAAATAGAAATTAAAGTTTATACATTATTATTTTTTAAAAAATAAATTTTAAATTTAATATATATATAGATATATTCATATTTTACATTTTAAGCGTAAATTTGGTATAATTTTTTTTTGATAGAAATAAATTTAATAGAATTGGTATATTTATAGTATAATTAAAAAAAGTCTAACAACCATATGATTTATTATTATTGCATATTTTTAATAGTATTTTTATAATTTATTATTTAATAAATTTATAAGCATGTCAATATTAAAATTATAAAATTTGAGTTATATTTTTACGATTTATTTTGATTAAAGTTACATATTTTGAGTCAATTAAATTGAAAATACAAATAATATATTCAGTTTCATAATTACATTATTTAGTTGTAATTTGAAATGTAAATTGAAAAAAAAAATTGATATGATATTATAAAAATCATATGACAATTAACTAGGCGAGAGAATAAATATTTAATTAACTAGGCGAGAGAATAAATATTTTTCAATTCAAATTCATTTTTTTTAAAGCTTAAGAAGATTATATTGGACATTGCACTTTAATAAAATAACTAGAGTGATCCTTATTTAAATATTTTAGACACATCTAATTTGATACAAAAATTAAATAATTATTCACATATTTACCCTCTCATATTAATAAATATGTAAAAATAAAAGTTAACTGTGATTTTGTCAACAGATTAATTAATTTCTAAATTTACTTCAAGAAAAATTGTCTTATGTGTTTCACCAACCTTTTTATTTTTCTCAAGTCTCATTCTGTGATAAGATTAAATTAGGCGTCTACCCGTGTTCCATGCGGTGTTATTTATGAAATTAGTGCAAAGTAAGAAAAGTCAAAAATTAATTAATAGAAAGGCATTTAAGGCGATGAAGAAAAAAATTAGAAACTTAAAATAATAAAGAAAATTTAGAAATTCTAAAGAAGAGATAAATCATTTTAATTGATGTAAAAGCATTTAAAATGATGAAGAAATAAATCAGAAATTTAAAATAATAAAGAAAATTTCAGAAAATTTGATAATGAAAATGATGATAGATTTAAAAATTAATTAAAGTGACTTTTCAATTTAACTTAATTAAAATTAATTAATTAGTGCAAGGTAAAAACGTCAAAAATTAAATAATGCAAAGATATTTAAATGAAGAAGAAAAAAAACCAGAAATTTAAAATAATAAAGAAAATTTAGAAATTCTAAAAAA
>CANXYI010917607.1:0-10801 GCA_948208565.1 Hura crepitans | reverse complement strand
TTCCGAAAGTTCAAGAAATATTATTCATGGGCAATCATACATACTATCAATGTCAAGATCGAAATTTACAAATATTAAGCATATTTAGTTAGTAATGTATGTTAGAAACAAGTAAGTTAACTGGTTCAAATTCTTATAAACAAAAACTTTGAGATTCTCTCCAACAATTCCCATAAAAATCTGTTGATCTGTGTGCAAGATTGGAGGCATAATTAATAAACCCATGACGAGCTAATCATATTCTATGATGGATATATATATGGAGACCGAAATAAAGAGATCTTCAAACTAAGCTATATTATTGAACATGTCACGTACAATAATCTGTAGGTACAAATACAATTTACTGATTTAATTTGGTGGAAATTCTTTCATTACTTGGTAGAACAAATCCATACCATCTTCGTAACTTGTAAAATAGGAAGATACTAATCCTCCTTGATCTGGAATTTCTTTGTCAGCTACAAATGGTTGGGTCCAAAAATCTCCACAGAAATTTTCCAATGTTTCGAAGAGGTTTGAACTTGTACTAGATACAGTAGCGACAGCAGAATCACAAGTCGAACTTGAAATTTCAGTAGAACATGTTTCTGGTGATAATGGGCAGCTCTCCAATATCAATTCCAGATCTCTATTCTCGCTTATCACTTGGCTTGCTTGCTTCCTTGATGAATGTTTCTCTTCGGACCCAGATGATGAGCTTTCGCTTCCCTCTGTTCGCCTCTTTAAATGGGTATGCCAGTAGTTCTTGATTTCATTATCTGTTCTTCCAGGTAACTTTGCTGCTAGTTTTGACCATCTGCAGTTAGTAAGATAAATTAGCGATTCTATTAAGTATATAGAAGTATTGAGATTTCAAGTTAAAATATGTTAGAAATTTGAAATAAATCCTTACTTATTTCCAAATTGTTTATGTAATTGAAAGATCAAATCCTCTTCTTCTTTAGAGTAATTTCCATGTTTTACACCAGGCCGAAGGTAGTTCATCCACCGAAGTCTGCAACTTTTGCCACATCTAGACAGTCCTATAGGCATCAAACACATGATTAAAAACCTAATTCAATTCACAGATCTGAATATAATTAAATACTTTAATAGATCTGTACCTGCAAATTTGGGAAGTTCACGCCAGTTCCAGTGACCATATCTCAGAACATAAGCTCTCAACTTATCATCTTCTTCCTGACTCCATGCTCCTTTCTTCACTCCATTTTCGTCAAAGAAAGGAGCTCTTACCATTTCTGATACCAGAGACTTTGTTTTCCCACTTTAACTCAAAATCCGCACTTTCACATATCTGCTGATTTCATCCCTCTATATATACAAGACTACAAGATTGAAAACTAAACGTGTCTAAATTACTGATGGTTACCCTTTACTCGGAGGGATATATTCCTCAGTTTGTCTTTAGAAAAGAAGAGCGACGCAAGAGAGAAGGTCCCATGAAAATGGCCTCTCAATAATGATTGTATATAATATTTGCCTAGCAAAGTGAACAAGGAGACTTCCTACGGGCTCCTATGAATTTATTCAAAAAGAATAAATAAAATGGTTTACCTCATCAACTATTTTTAATGGAATTGTTGGAACTACATTTAATTTTATTTTATAAATTGAGCTAATGATACGTAGAATGTAATCTAAAAGGTAGTTTTTATAATTTTTGTATATTATTGTGCAATAAGCTCAATTACATAAGACAAATTATGCATTAAATTCGTTTGTAAATTTACTCTAAAGTGTATTAAAAATTATTAGAAGTTAATTTTGAAATCCAAAGATGGGTAAATTATATCAATAATCACAAAATTATTGGTCTTATAATATTACAGTCATAAAAGAAAAGTTTCTTTAAGTGAGATCACTAACTTTTTTGTTTATTTCGCTTATGATCAAAATAATACAATTTCGAACCAGAATAAAAATTAGATTTATCTATACTAGTTGCATGCACTGAATTAATAAAATATTATCATATCAACAAAATCAATTACTACTTCACCCATCAACTATCTCTTTAATCATTTTTTTTATTACGTGACAGTATTTTATTAATTTAAAGCGCCAAAATTACTTATGTACCTGATCTAAATTATTTCTTGAAATTTAAAAACAAATTTACTTCATTTTATTAATCATAATTTTCACATGAAAATTGATTTTCTACCGCCAAAGTGAATGCGTTGCATTAGAATTCAGGCCTAATGGAAACTGCAACACGTTTATATTGACAGAAATTAATGAGCTTTGCAAATTAAATATAAGCTGATTGATTTTATATATATATTTATAATTTAATATTCAAATTTTATTTATTCGGTGGCTATTTTTTTTGATAAATCACTTTTTCTTCTACTAATCCATTATATAAAATAAATTCTGATAACCATAAGTAAAATTAGATGCATTTTTTATGCATAAAATAGAAAAAAAATTGAAAAGGGTGGTAGGCATGGCTCCTTTTTCAGGGTATCTAGATAAAGATCATTATCAAAATGTGCATATTAATTTAGTAATGATGGTATAATTTATCTGCATTAGTGACGTGTACAGATCTGGAAAACTCTGAATTTTTATATGATGTAATTCATATTATATATCTGTTGATGATGAATTTAACAGGGAAAAAAGTTATAGCTTTTGACTTTGTCTTTTGGATGGATTTGGCTTCCTCAATGGCATTTGGTTCACATGTTAATTATTTGAGGTAGGTTCGAGGAATTTGAAGCTATATACACTGGCTATAACCGTGTTTATATGCTGTACATCAAATTAAATGGACAGACTCTTATGTCTCTTTCAGTATGGTCCGATATTCAAAAGGAAAAAAAAAAAAAGAAAAAGCCATGCATACCCCAGAAGATAAAAAGCTATCCAAATATACAAAGAAAAAAAAAAGTAATATAGAAATATAAAAAATTACAATTGGATATAAATCAAATGTAATAATAAACGAAACATAGAAATTAATATGATGATTTAATTTTAAATTTAGCATATATGAAAACATTCAAAACCTATACAAATAAAATTTAATTAGTGTAAATTGTTAAGTAACTCACAATATATAGTTAGTTATAAGAATGAGTTGTTTTTTATTTCACTCTTTGTACTAGCTTTATTGGGTCAAAGAAGGTTCACGTTTATTTTCTTCGGTATAATATTATAATGATTTTATAATGTTAAGTCACTTATAAATATTTAATTCTATAAAATTTACATTTCATATTTTTCGTATATCTGACACTAGGCCTAAGAAAGTGATGTATATTGTAAATAAGTTTATTACAAAAACGTGACATTTTTTTAATAATTTGTAAAATATTTACCTTTTAAACTAGCTTTTCAAATGGAGTAAAATTTAAATTTATTTTTATATAAAGTAAATAAAAAAATATATAGTGTAAGCTAGTCGGTAACAGTGTTTTAGAGTAAATTAATCTATTTGTTATACTTTGAGGACTTATTATTTATTAATATATTTCATCTTTAGGTGTTAATATTCTATTTTTTTCTGAACAATTAATATTCTATTATTATGACTTATGAGTTACAAACTGGCATGATAGATCAATTAAATTAAAAAAAGAAAGGGGCATAGACGTCCCTAATTGGTCTTGGTCTTGTTTAATTATTTTTTTATTTATTAAAATTCCTAATTTCTCCCTCTAATAATAAATTAAAACACTAAAAATAATTACATTTTAACTCCCAACATCTTGTCCTGTTAACAAATGTAATTTCATCAAATTAAACTCCAAATATTTTCATGTTTTTCAATTAGCTCCAAATATCCACTTCTTTTATACAAAAATAATGATATTGATATGGCATAAAAAATTATCTATATGCATGGCAAGCGTTGACACTTGTCAGATTAATATTTTCATTATTTAAAAATTATGAAATAGACAAAAAGGGGCTTATTGAAAATAAAACATAAATATTAGGGTTTAATTGTAATAAAAATTACATCTAGATCTAATTTTAATAGAGAAATGAAAAAAGATTTAAAAAAATATATAATGAGACAAGTACATTGAGCGTGGCAACACGTTGCTCAAGGGGATGACGTTCTAATGCTGACGTCAATAGCAATTAGGTCAGAAGTGACCTAAGTTCCACGATCTATGTGCTTCACATTTATAATATGAAAGTGTTTGCACTATATATATTTATATATATTATGTTGGTTTCATACAGTTAAATTAGATCCATTAAATCCAAAATTCTTTCAGAAATGCCAAAGTGACATTTGTATGTGAATGATAAACTTTTTTTCAATATTTTCAACATTGAGTATATTACTTTAAATAAAATAGAAATATCATATTTAATATATGATATATTTATTTTTTTATAATTTTAAGTATTTAGTGGATCTTATATAGTTGTTATATTATCGAATAATTTGGTTTTTGACATATACAAAATTGTAATTATTATGAAATAATAATTTAAAATTTTAATTATAAAAAATTAGAGATTTAATTGTTTTCTCTATTTTAACTTTGGGATTAAATTTATAATTATATATAAAAAAAATTAAAATTTTGATTTGTTTATAAAAATTTGGTGCATAATATATAGATATCTAATTTGACATATACTACAAATTATATTAAATTTGAATTATTGTATAGATTATTTTTCAATTTTATAATATATTATTTAAAGGTAAAAAAATATATGTCAATGCTTAATTAATTTAAATAGTTCGATATTTATTTTTTTTAAATAAGATTTTATATTCGAGTCTTATGAATAGAAAAAATCAACATTAAAAAAATTTATTTTATAATAAACTGACTAGACTCAAATCATACTCTAATCTTGAAGAAAAATGAAAAATAGACCTACCATATATATATATATATATATGGGTGTCAATCTCTCTCGATAGTTGGTAGGCCCTTCTGAATTGATTTATTTTATTTATATCACATGTTAAAATTAGGGGTGTGTATCAGTCAGTTCGATCAGTTCGGTTTGAAAATCAGTCGAAACCGAATAGATCAAACTATTTATAAATAAAAATCGAACCGACCAAACTCAATATGAAAATATTGAATCGAACCAATTGAATTTTTTAACACATCAAACCAATCGAATTTTTTTTTTTTTGCATAAAAATATCAAAAACGACATCGTTTTAGAGTAAAATTATGTAATTTTAAACGCCCAAAACGACGTTGTTTTGATAGTTCGGTTGGTTCAGTTTATTCAGTTTTTTACCATCAAAATCAAAATCGAACAGAAAAAAGATAAATTTTTTTTAAAAATCGAACTGAATAAACTAAAAATCGAATAACTCAAATCAAATAAATCGAAATAATCATCGATTCAATTTTCGAGTTCGGTTCGATTTTGCACATCTCTAGTTGAAATCGTCAAAGAGTAATAATTTTGTTGGCTAAATTAATTATCTTGTTTAATCACATGCTCTATTATCTTGTGAATAATTTATGGTCATTATTGCATCATTAAAGCTGTTATTATTATTGAAGAAAATCATTAAATAACATTGTACAAAGTGAAAAGAAAACACTAAATCATGGGCGCTGATTGTCAACATTCAACACTAAAATATGTTCGAGAAAGCATGACGTGTCGGTTTTGTTTTCTTAAGAATCATTTTTATATCATTCTAACTTATCATGAAAACGCAAAATCAAAGGTTGTCAATATCATGAACGCAACCATTATTGTTACAGCCTACAAAATTTGACAACCTTCACGAATAACAACGTTTAATCTATTAAATATAACTTAAATTCTTTTTAATTTATTAAAAACTCATCTCTATTTGATTGGCTTATAATATATTTGTGATTTATTTTGTAGTTTTATGAATTTTTTAGAACGCAGCAATAATAATTTTTTTTTTAAATTTTTAATGTAAAATTAAAAAAAATATTTTTACGAGACACTGCACTTTTTTAAAATATAATTATTAATTATAAATAATTATAAAATATATTAAATAAATATTCATCGGCGAGTGTCCATCAATTAATTAAAAAAAGTACAATAAAAAATATAACTTGTATGAATTGGGCTGAGCCCAACTCTTGCCAAAGAGATTTATTTTTGCTTTATGCTTAAGCTGGAAATTATTGAAACTTCGGTTTGTATTGCTAGACTAATTTGTTTGGCAATTACTACAACCTTAATTTTCACATTAGAACTTATTTCTAAGATATGTAAACACTAATTTTATTGAATAATTGAATAATATTTCCAGGGAAAAGAGAGCTCAATTTAAAAAGAAATTTATATATGGCAAAATTTAAATCGACCCATTTGATACATAAAGTGATTTGAATCACTCTAATATGTTATTTGATTTATTTGTAACACATTTATTTTATTTATGATTTTATATTTTTTATGTACTGTGAATTATAATAATTATTATTTTTATAAGATATATTTATTTTTTTTATGTTTTGGATGAAATTTTTTTAAAAAATAAAAAAAATGTTGTCATATAATTCATTTTATTTATGATTCAATTCGTTTAACAATAATTCATTTATATTATAACTATTTATTTGCAGATTCATTTGCCACCAATGCATCCATCAAAACCCAAAATTAAAATTATGGTAACGTGGAATTAGAGTAGAGATAATATAATTTTAATTATGGCAAAGTTAATTTTTTTTCCATCTAAACCTTTTTGTATTGATAACTAAATATTGATATGAAATTGATAGTTTATTTTAACTCTATATAAATTTCATATCAACTAAAGATGACCAAATAGAAGAAAATTCAGCTATTAGAAGAAAAAAGAGAGATAAATAAAGAAAATTAATTAAGAAAAAAATAAATATAAAAGATCAAATGGCAAAAAATAAAAAATACAAAAATTGTCCAAATCATATCAATATATCCACACATAAACAAAGTCATGGATGAATATGTATTACTTAATTTCTGAATTTTTAAATATGAAAAAGTTTCGGACAAATGAAATTCTTGGATGAATATGTATTATCCACTGTTCTCATGAATCGAAAGTATGTATAGAGTCTATAATTAAACGATTTAGTTCTGCAAATTATCATTAATTACCAGTGGTGGAAATATATTTGACGATGCAAGACGGGCAGTATTAACATAGTCTTGAGGAGTGTGGGCAGAAACACCTGGAATTACCAAACCCATAAGCCTAAAACATATCAAAAACCAACCCTCTTTAAACTCAGGTCCTTTGCTGTAAGAAATAATGAAGCTTCTTATCAGCTCCATAAACGCATTTATCATCATTGGTATTGCTCCAAGTGGCGAGAAATAATTCTTGTTGGGTTCTTCTGCAACTACCTACATTGATTCGCATCACATTAATCCAGCACATTATTTTTTTTAATTACTTAAATTTAATTGCATTTACACCTAATTAATTACAAGGTATGAAAGAAATCAATGAATATGTGCACTCATCAACGAAGTTAGCCCAAGTAGAATTCCTCTTCAGTGATGCCAAAATTATTCCTTTGTAAGAGTAAATACCTTAAATTTCAGAATATCAAATATTAATTGTTGAATTAGAATGCCAATTAAATCACAATTCGACTGTATTTACTTGGGTCATATTGAATTGTACTCTTTTTAACATGCATCAGAATTTATTATTGAATTAATTAAAAAAAAAAAAAAGAAAACGTACCTTGGCTTCATAGTGCCTGTTACAGTAGATACATGTCCCGAAATGCTTGAACATGAGTGCAGAATCATCGTAAGGCAACCTAGGAACCATATCATTACTGTAAACAAACCTGTAATAACCAATCTCATTTTCATTCAATTTCTTTTCCATGTATTTTCCAAAACGTTCGTCTCCAACCCTCGGCTGCCCATATGTGTATACACCTTCTAATTTCTTTAACAAAGTCTTCTCGTCATGGAATGCCAAAACTGCTGGAAATAGAATTGCTAATGCCCCACCTAAGCTGTGCCCAGTCAATATGTACTTTGCTTTATCATTTTTGGACAATAAATCTCTCAAAATTTCTCTAATGGCGTAGTAGGCTAAGGGTGCCAAACGACTGTCATTTTTGTTAATTTCTTCCCTTGGCCATCCGATGTTTTTCTGTAATCCTAAAGCTTTCATAAAACCTCCATGGATTCTTCCTACGCCTTGAAGCTCATACCAAGAGATGTCAAAATCAGAACACCAAGCATCTGCATCGAAGGGTTCTGTTCCTCTAAAGGCTACGACAATTGTTTCGTGTTCTTCTGTTTTGTCTCGAAATATGAATGCTTGAGTTGTGGCTTTATCTTGATAATCTACTTATTCAAAGGAATCGAATTATATTCTATCAGTTTATTGATTTTAATGTTGTTTTATTTGTAGACCAAATCAATTAAATATTGTTATATAAATTTAAAAAAAAAGTAATTTTTATGATTAATTTTATAATTGCAGAATAAAATTAATTTTTTAGACAATAGTCCATTAATTAAAAAAAATAAACATCTAGGTAATTAATTTCATCAAATTTAATAGAATCTTGAATTTTGGTTGCTCCTGTTACTTACCATTCCAGTAGTCATAAAATCCCAAGAACTCCATCTGCGTAAGATTAAAGAACATTAATTCATAAGTTTCGTCGATCAATGATTCAACATGAATTTAAAATTCTATTAACCAAATGCCCTTGTTTCCAATTGACAATTACGTATTGAATAGATAGGTAGAGAAGTTTTACTTTCTAGTAAATTAAATTCCATCTGCTGAAAGGTATTTTAAAATTCTTGCTGAATATTTTTTTAGCTTTTTTTTTTTTTTTGAAATAAATTTTACATCTCCAGCTTGTTAAGTGGAACTGTCCCTTTATAACCTGTTATTCCATTTAATTTCAAACAATTAAAATTTAAAATTAATTTTAGATTTTTCAATATAGTCTCAGAAGTCATAGCAAATTCGTGATAATAATTTGTTTCTCGTTAGTTGATGTGAACGTCAAGTAACTCTTTTTCACATTAGCCTTTTCAATTAGTTTATAGACCTAGATTATTTATTTATTTAATAATCACAACAATAATAATAATAATATATAAGAAAAAGTTTTGCATTCATTTTACTCGATAAAAATTAAAATTTGTCTATCATATCAATTATCAATTTTCAAGTTTATAAAAATTTAAGGATCTAACATTTGCTGGACAAAATCTGACCGGTTTCATAAAAAAAAAAAAAGACTGACCGGTTTCCGGTCTACTTGACAAACAAGAACAAAGAAAGAAAAATGGCAGAAAAAATAATACCTTCCAGTGATCGTTGACTACAGTCTGAAGGTAGGCTGTGTTCTCATAGGATGCTTTGGAAGCCATCACAGAAAGGGCAGCTTGATATCTTGCATCTCCACGGTTAATGCTCTTGTCTAAATCTACTCTCTTGTCGAAATTTCCGATAAAAGATATGAACGTTGCTGATGTTTTATCAGGAACTTTAACGTTCCCTAATCATCACATCAATCCATTTCCAATTAGTCAATGTACTACACCCCTCAACAACCCAAAAAAAAAATTAATTATTGCATTTTGCTTAATTTCAAAGCAGTTCCTATATTGTAGCTAATTATTATTATTCTTTGGAAAACTCAGAAGAACTACAGTAGTGGGTTGATCAGTTAGGGTGGATATGGGATTGATTAATGGGTTTATTATCGATTTTTAAAATCAATTTATTATAATCAGTTTTTTAAAATTAAAAACAGTAACTAATCCATTAACCATCGATATAATTAACTATTAATTTTAGTTGATTATCAGTTAAAAAAATTATCATATATAATTATATAAAATATAGTAAAAAATATCAATTAATTAAAAAATAAAATATAAATTATATATATTTTAAATATAAAAATAAAAATTATAAATAAAAGATAATTTATAAACCAAAATACAAGTCCTAAAATATATATTATTAAATATGCATTTTGTACATAAAAAAATAAAAATTTTTGCAAAAAAAAAAGAATTAAATTTGTTGCCGATGTATTATGAACTCGGTGTAATTTGAATAAAAGCAATAAATCTAGTTTAAGTTAAAAAAAAAAAAAAGGGAAATTCGTAGGCCTGAAAGAGTCAGGCAGCGAAAACACGAAAATAAAATAAATAAAAGAAATGCAGAGACTGACCTGTAAAGACATGGAGCAGCAGTCTGAAGAAGTTGCCATAAACATTCAAGAGGTTTAGCCAAATCTCGATCAAGGATCCAAGAAACGACAAAGGCGTAGAACAGAACTGAAGCATCTTTTGAATTAAAATGGAGATAAAGATAACCCATCGGCGCTCAAAGCTCTCCTCCTTGGCTTCAGCACTGTCCACGAACTTCCTATTTTCAAGATCAGCAGAGAACAAGATGCGAAAAAGATCCAAGAATTTCACTTCTTCTGGCTTTAATATCATATAACTGCTTGAAAAACCTTTGTCGCAATCCATGGCTCCACAGAGAAGGCGAAGCAAGTAAGGATATTTTTTCTTGCCTTTTCTGTTGCTTCAACTCCTACTACCTAAGGATCCTTTATACTTCAGAAAAAGAAAAATGGAGTAGTTAGCAAAATTTTAATTTTACTAAGGGAAAAAAAAAGTATCAGATGCACCAAAGCTACTTTTGTATTATTTTATGTAAAGAATAAAATTATCTTAGAAACATAAAAGTTAATGATGGGTGGCCTTCATTAATTAAAGTAATTTATTTTTCTAATTTTGCTTTATTAAGAAAATAAAAAACTTGAAGTGGGGAGTGATTAATCATTTGATACCCACTACAATTTAAAAGGTA